>BRPK01000028.1:0-57809 GCA_026008595.1 Lyophyllum shimeji
TGGCTCCCATCATGCCAATCTCCCTTCTTCTGCAGTATTCTCTCCCGGTAGTTGGCATCGAGCTATGCGTGGTCTGGATGCTTGTTCACTACATCCTCGAGCCGTACGCCATGCCCAGGGTCTTTGGTCCCACATATACCAAAATGGACATCGTCTCCCGCCGTTCCCTCACAAATCACGTCGTCTCATTCTTTCTGAAAGTCCTCTGCTGTTCTGGGGCCTACGCAATATGGCAAGCGTTTATCGCGCAGCGTCCATTCTACGCCCCCATCAAGACCGACCACGATTTCCACGAAGCTACCTTCACAATTGGTGACCTCCTTGGTAAGTCGCATGACCCTCTATTTTGTTGGACGTCCGACTCATCTTCGTTGTTGCTCTCCTCAGCGTTTTGCTATCTGACAGTACCTACCATATACCTTTTCGAAATAATATACCGCGCCAACATCTCTATCGTGTCCGCCGTACACCACATCGGCGCAGTCTCAATAAACATCATGGGCCTCATCATCATTCTCAGCCACGGTCAACGAGGGTTCATCGCAGAAACAGAATTTAAACTCATTCTGATCTACGGCACGTCTTCATCCCCTCACCGTGCAACACTGTTGTGACATCTTTTTTTCACCCTCAATAGGTACCTTCGAAATGATTTTCGAAATTTTTCCCCACTTGGCCGTTATCTTATACCGTCTCTTACGGGATCGACCTGCCTTCCTCTACAAGGTTTTCCTCGCCGCAGCATGTGGCATTTTCACCGGCACATTCCTAGAACAAATTGCCATCGGGTACTTCTACTCCCGCGTCTGGAAACGGCTACCAGCGTCCTACAAAGCCATCGGCCTCATCCTTCACGTATGCTTCATGGCCGCGCAGATACACGGCGGACGGGTATGTCTGCAGATCGCGCGGAAGATGGCCAAGGAAATGAAGGCCAAGGATGTGGAGGCGCAGGAGGCGGACGTGGAGGGTGTGACGACAACGCCGATGTCTATGGCCTGTGCAGACGGGGCGACAGGAGTCGCTATGGGCCAGCTGCAGGCTAAACGTCCTCCGACGAAGGCTGCAGCTCTGTCGAAAGACGGAGAGAGTGGGAGCACAGGTGTGGCGGCGGAGATCCCTGACCATCTTTCGAAATGGACTCCGCCGGACGAGATGGGGTTCTCTACGGACGGGGTAGACGTTACGGACACCCCACGAGATCCTGACTACCCGACGCCTCCAGTCGGGGAGGAGAGTCATCCGCAGCAGGCTAAAAATGGAACGAAACGGACATCATTCTAATAATATAATCCAGGGAACCTGTGCCTCCCCTCAGGTGTCCCACCAACTGATCTTTCGCGAACGTGTTTCAAGGTGACGCTTCCAACAGAAGAGCAGTCGATGGGAATCATTCAAGCATCGAAGCGACATGACAGCGACCATATTGGGTCAGCATCCTGCGTCACATCGTAGGAGACTCAGCAACAGGCGCCGCAAGCTTCGATAACAACATCGAACCAGCATGCATCGTGGAGCTGGCCCGACGCTCCGCATTCCGGCGCTGTGAGTATCGAGACCGCATTCTCTGCACCGGGATACGTCTTGGCACATGCCAACAATCGTGCATGTGGGGGGTTTTCCGACCCAATCCACCACAGCCAGTACGTTGCGCAAACGGGTTCGCCCGAAGACCGCATTATCCGAATTGAGACACACCCCATGACGCAGAAACTTTATCTCGCGATAGACGATATCTAGTGGCGGCAAGTTCACTGTTTCGGGTATGAGGTTGTACGCTTGTTTCGTGTAGATCTCCACCAGATGTGTGCCAGTGACAACGAAAGCATGTGTTTATGTAGTGTCGCTCGTGCATTCTACATATCCAATTCTTTGTCAGAGTGACTGATCAAGAACAAGCAAGGTCTCGCCAAGATTAGTCCTACCAGCGGGTGCCACGGCCTCAGTGTTCACGTCGAAGCCACTGGAGTTGCAGCTCCGCTAGTTCGGTTGCCGGACCAATCCTAGAGATACTTAGATAAGGCGACGAATGAGAAAACGAGCAATTTGCGAGCTGGAGTATCACGCACGGTTCTCTCATGAGCCAAGTTCATTGAAGTGCTTTATAACAGGGGCAGCTATGACATTCCTGGAGGGGTCCGGGATAAAACCAATACCAGTGTCCGCGTAAACGAAATCTGTCGCAGAGGCAGGATCCCAGCAAGGGCGATAGCGACGATGCGGCTTTCGCGCGATGCGGTCGACTGACTTAATCGGAGAACTTCCGACATTGCCTTCCGGCAGTGGATCTGGACCACCCAAGGTAGCCGATCTTTTCGGAAGACTGCACGAAGGGAGCTGCGCAAGAAACCGGATATACTGCATCGGGTGTCGAGGCGCCCCGAAATACGCTAACTTTAGCGAGAAGTAGCAGAGCAGCCGGTATGAAGGATTTTCCGGATCCTCATAAGACTGCCTGGTGTAGACTCCGCCTGCTCGGTAACTCTCACCTTAACATGTATCGTGAAGGAAGATGACAGCCTTCGGGATGATTTAACAGCTGCAACGCCAATGCATTAGCCCACAAATTCGTCATGTCTCTTATGTGAGGAGACGGAGGCAGAGTTCCGTCTAGGGTGACTTGATTAACACTTATGCAGACCGCTGGCCACCAGGGAGGTGAAGGGGGTATAGAACCATTACAGGGTCCAAGATCCGCAGTCATGAATGCGGCCTAATGACATTACGATGCACAGCTATGCCCGGCACTCAAATGCCGTCCCATTCCAAACGCTCCTTTGCGGGTAGCGACAGTGCGTCCTCTGTGCCCCGTCCGGCCCTGTTCCAATAATTGTATCAGGCGCGACGCCGCCTTCAACCCAGTCTACCATGGCAAGCAGTACATTGTGCGAGGATGCATTGACGGCGTTGCTTTCCTTGTAGAACTGCCCAAACGCCGCCGCGCCCGGTCCGCCGAAGCAATGGTTCATTCCTGGGATCAGGAACAAGCGGTAAAAAGAATCGAGCGAGGGCATGCCGAGCGTCCTGGATACGAGCTTGTAGAAGCGTTTCGAGTTTCCGGACGGAATAAACTAGACACGGTACATGTTCAATGCGGGGATCATGAATAGTTCAGAGGTACTCACCTGGTCTCGACGACCGTGATACGTGATGAATTTTCCACCTCGCTTTTGGAATGCAGAGAGATCCCCGCTGGAGGTTGAGATTCCGCCGGGGTCGATCCTGTCGGCGAGCTCAATCTCCCTCAAGCCGAATTCGCTGAAGTCGTAGTTCGTATCATTCAAAACAGCAAATCTGTACCAACCCTGATGCAGGATGGATATAGTCAGCGATGGAAGCGAATGTGGACAACCCGGGTCGAATCGTAAGAACTTACCGAGATGAGTGGGTTGATGGACCCATTGAAATAGACCCGCCAGTTCCCGCCCGCCTCCATTCCAGGCTCGTAGCGGGGGTACAACAGCTTTCCATCCGAACCATAGAGCGGGGAATAAATCTTCCTCAGTGCATCCACCTGCGGCTTTGAGAGGCAGTCCGTCGTGTTTTTCCCCATGCACTGGATAGCCTCCGGGCGGAATGCACAGGCGTCAGGCTCAGTGATAATCCCATCCTTCACCCCGTCGAGCTCGTCACACTGCTTCAAGACCTCCGCAGCGACGAGGTTCCAAAGCGCAGGCGGGATTAAGCTCGTATTCGGAGCACCGTCATACCGGCCCATCATCCCGCCCCAGCCCAGGAAATCGTTACAGAACGTCGCCGGCGCGCCCGCGACGATGCCATCAAAGTCCTCCGGGTATTTCAGCGCCGCCTGTGTGCCCTGCCGCCCGCCACTCGAGCAGCCGAGGTAGTAAGATTTATGGTGCGGCTGACCGTAATAGGCTTGCACGATTTGTTTCCCGATGACGGTTTGAACGTGGATGGCGCGGTACGCGAAGTCATTGATGACCTCCGGGTGATTCAGAAACGCGGTCCCGTTGGCAACGCCGCCGTCATGTCCGTTGTTGGACCCGACGGTTGTGTTGGACCAGGCTATGGAATGCGCAGCGTTGTGGGGGTCGAAGAAAGAGATTAGATTCTCTGTATCTACTGCCTCGTTGAGGCTTTTATATGTATCTACGTACTTAGTAATCTACGATCGTACTTAGTAAGAATAAGTAAATTTTAGTGGCGCACAGACCAAAGGATGGTCTGTGCTCGCTATCTACTATCGGCTACCGGACTTGCCTCTGTGGCGCTAGGTCCGCCCAACACTCCCCCTCAAGTTCGGAGCCATGCCGAGCGATTCCATCTTCGCGTCATGGGTTGGACGCGCCA
The DNA here is from genome assembly GCA_026008595.1 of Lyophyllum shimeji. Lineage (NCBI taxonomy): Eukaryota > Fungi > Basidiomycota > Agaricomycetes > Agaricales > Lyophyllaceae > Lyophyllum > Lyophyllum shimeji. The sequence goes on from BRPK01000028.1 coordinate 4,315, forward strand.
GTGGTTTGGTGAGGATGTCCGCTTTGTTGTCCGCCGAGACGCAGTGATAGATCTGTATTTCGTTGGAAATGATCCGCTCGCGTACGAAGTGGTGCCTGATGTCGATGTGCTTGCTGCGAGCGTGGAATACAGGGTTATCGGCGAATTTGATGGCGGACTGGTTGTCGGTGATGTAGCGGTGGCTACAGGGGTCTTGCGGTTCACGCTGAACAGAAGCTTGACCAGATGGTATATGCTACGTCCAGGTGAATACAAGATGAAGTTTTTAGATTATGTAATTAGCTAAATAGGCAACGTCAGAGGACGTTGCCAAACAATGCCATCTTGATCCACCGGCTCCCTTACATACCCCCCTTTAAGACCGCTGAGGCGGTCTTCGAAGAGTGGTAGTGCGAATAAATGGTGATAATGTGCGGTGTAGGACACCGCTGTATGAGAGATGAGTGGGCCAGTGCCCACGACGAAATGGTGATGGTGATGATAAAATAAAAGTACGATGCGCACATGCGCACCGTCCCCAGAATTGAGTACCCCACGTCAATGGGTCCACTCCGCACAGTTGCGGTCAGGGCTAGTGCCCTGACGACGACGGTTGTCCCTCGGCGTGCATCGTACCACTCACAGCGTCACTGGCCGAATGGTTAGTGGCCTCAGCCGTGTCCGTCGCTGACGCCATCTCCTGGTCGACATCACCCAATGCCGGACCAGGGCTAGCAGAAATCGCCGCCTGCGCCAGCGGGCCCATGAGGGCGTTGACGGGATCCACGGGGGTTTGAGTCACGGCTGATGCCGTGACAGCGACTGTGGTTGAGGTCGCAGCGGTACTCGTTGATGCGCCCGAAGGTGTCGCCGTGACGTTCTGAGACGTCAATCCGTGAGTCGGCGGAGTGAGGATGTGGGCGGGGTACTGGCCCCGCCTGCTGGGGAGTTCGCGGAAGTGGACGTCCTGGCCGACACGCAGCCAGTCTCGACTCTCGAGACAGTCCATGTTCCTCTCTTCCAGTTCAAGGTACATCAGTGTCTGAACACGTGTGATGTCCTCGGTGGTCGGATGACGCCAACCGTCCCACTGTGGGATCGCCGGCGGAACACCTGTACGGTCTAGCCGTACGACGCGATCGTCGTCGATGCTCCGGAAGAACGACGCCGAGGCTCCCGAATTGGCGTAGTTGAACGCCCAGTAGTAGAGCCCGAACGTGTAGGCGTGATCGGCCCATTCCACGGGGATGCGGTTGTCGAGCATATTCCGCAGAACTTCCTGTTCGGTGACCCCAGCACGTGGGTCGGCAATGACGATGCGCTGGATGGTAAATTCCGGCGCTTGGAGGGGAGTGAAGGGCTGCTGAGGGTTGCGGTAGTTGTAATCGGCTACCGCCTCAGCATAACGCCCTGGGCGAGCGACTACGCTCGCGAAAATCCGAACATACTCCTGTCGAGAGGCGTAGGCCGTTGGTGCCAGCAAGTTGGCCAACAGGTACCCCATAACCCCTCGACGATGTACGCGGAATGCGTAATCCATTGGGATGCCGCCATATGGGTTGGTGGATCCAGGCCTTCCATGGTGCAGCACGTGCCGCGCCCAGTGCTCGATGTCGAAGGCGTGCCCGGGTCCGGGTTGAGAAAGCCCGGCACCCCGAGTCCTCGACCCAGCCCTGTATTCGAATGCGCCCGGAGGGCGCGTGACGCGTGCTGGTACGTCGGGGTTGGCAGGAGGCACGTCAGGCCGCGGTAGCCTGCTCAACTCCTCGGAGGATGCGGCTAAGCGCATCGTGCGGTCGCGGATTCGGTCGTTGACGCTGTTCGACACACGCAGGAACTCCCTCAACAGAAGGTATCCGTGGTAGCGGTCCTCGTCGCTGACCTGGGCGTTCTTGTTCTTGGACTGGTTGCCAGTGACCAGACTAGTGAGCTGATTGAGTTCATGAGGATTCATCGGGAATCCTCGCGGGGCGACCGCATAGAGCCGTCCGAGCGGGGGTACATATGGTGTCCCCTGGGTGATCTCCTGTGCGGAGGCCAGTGCTGCGGCCTCCGCGGCGTACACGCGGTTGGTGAGGGGGAGCAGTAAAATGACATGTCGAGCATGTCCCAGAATCGGTTATCCCGCTCATGGTGGCCGTTGATGAGCACGACGCCGATTTCGTCCGGAATGCGGCCTGGCCGCATGTTCTCTTCGTGTCGCGCCTGGTTTGCCCGGTGCTGGGCCTGCCCAGCACTGTTCTTCTTCTTCTTCTTCTTGCTGCTGTCGTCCGACGACTCGCCCATGTCGCTATCGTCATCGAACGAGGGCAGCGTTGGCGAGGGGGGCTGCGGCATCGTAGCCGGGGGCGCCGGTGCCGCTGGCGGAAATTGGTATGTCACCACTTCCGCTCGATTGCCGCTTCGGTCAGGATTGCGCACTCTACGTGCGCGCCGAGCAGCCGCCTGATCCAGCGGCTCCGAGTGCGACGACGTCGCGCTCGAAGATCCGCTAGGGTCCACACTCCTCACGGGCAGGGGGCGAACGGGGCGAATATCCCTCTCCCGTGAGCTTTCACGGTCCATGCGGCGCTCGTTGCGCCGCGGTTCTTCATCGGTACGACGATCCCTGCGGCGATCGTCACGCCGCGTGTCATCGTCGATGCGGCGATACTCGCGCGGCCGCTGCTCCGGCTCATAGCGTCGGTCGTCTCGCCGCGGCTCTGGTTCTCTGCGGTAGTCTGGATACCGCGACTCAGTCCTGTCGGCTCGATCGTCCCGCCGCGAGTCGCTTTGGTGAATCTTCATGGGCCGTGAAGACGGCCCTTCTCCTCTGTCTGGCGACACGGGTGCTGGCCTCTTCTTGGCCATACTCAACTGCTCGATCATGACGAGCTCCCGCGCTTTCATGCGGTTTAATTCCGCGCGCATGCTCTCGTTGTGGTCGAGTAGTTGGGTGAGGACCAGCTGCGCCGTCCCGGCGTCTAGGAAGTCGCAGAATTCGCGATGAATTCCCGCCGCTTCCAGCCGCCGTATCAGGTCCTCCTGAAGGTCCGGCCGCTCGTGTCGTGTGGTCCTCCTTGCCGTCGATGACGGCCGTCGGTCGATTCTGGATGGACCAGCTCGCGGGGCGGTGTCAGCCCGTGGTGCCCTCTGTGGCGAGGTTCGGGCTCCGGGCCGCGTGGATGGACCAGGTCGCGGGGTGGACTCACCCCGTGGTACCCGTTCCGGCGGTGTCGGTGCTCTTGGCCGCGCGTTGCGCGGCTCCGGTTGCGCTTCATCGACATCCATCCCGTCGGGTTCTCTTCTCTGCCGGTCCGCCGTCTGATGCTGTGCGGAGTCACCGCTAGACTCCGCCTGCGCCATGTTCGGATACACGACCGGGCCTTGATGTAGCGCGTAGGGGCCTGGCCCTACATATGGGTTGACTGATGACATTGATGGGTACCCCATCGGTTGCTGGATGAAGTACCCACCCATCATCGGGATGGGCATCTGACCCTGTTGCTGGTTGGGTGGACCAACCGTCGGAAATGAACCTTGTGCGAAGAATTGTTGGGGCGGGTAGCCCATCATGGTAGGGGGCGCTGGTGCGTCGTAGACGCGCCCCGCTCCTCCCTCCCCACCAGGGCTCGCTCCCGAGGCCGAATCTTGCATATTGCGGCTTTCACCGCTGCCCGAGGGCTGGTTATCGTAGTTGTTGTTGCGATACATTTGCTGCGTAGTTCACGTAGATAGTGGACGAGGTTCGGACTTTGAAAAAAGAGTCACCATGATCTGGGTGCGTCCGGTGATGGTTATGTCAGCCGGCGTGATTTCCCAGTCACATGGTCGGCACATGACCGCGCGGCGCGTCTTAGACGCGCTTGGGCAATTGAGATGGGCGCTTGACGCCCTGCAGCTCTAAGTAGCGATCCAATGCCGCTAACTGCTTGCAGTTATCGTGCGGCTCCCAGGTGGTATCCCCGAGGCTCCACCGAACCTCGTATTCTAGTTTCTTATCCTGGGTCCACCTGTGCCCCAAGATCTCGTCCACGAACCATTCGTGATCGTCGGGTGCGCCGAAATCATAGGGCTCCGGTTGTGCCCTATTAGGAAACATAGCATCACTTGCCGCGTGATACGGCCGCAATAGCGAGACGTGGAAGGTTGGATTAATACGGCGCTCTTGTAGCGCCGTCGGTAGTTCCAACGTATACGTAGACGTTTCGGGCATTGCCCTCAACACCTTGTACGGACCCACAAAGCGTGGGCACAGCTTCCTCGCGCGTCCCTTAGGGAGGTTGAGGTTCTTGGTAGATAGGTATACCAAGTCACCCCCCTTTATGTCCGGGTCAGCGCTACGGCGCTGGTTCGCGCGGTGGGTTTGAAACACGCGCGATTCAATGATCGCATCGTGCGCTTCTGCCAGGTTGAGAAGCGCTCGCTCCGCATACGCCTTGATACCCCGCGGTATTACGCTATCACTGCGTATTTCCTTCAACATCGACGGCATATAGCCGCCGTTAAGTTCGAACGGCGCGAACTTAGTCGTTCCGGATACACTCGCGTTAATAGCGAACTCCGTCATGGGTACACGCTCGACCCAATCCTTCTGATCGTGACGTACGACCGACCGAAATATTTGACCGATGCTTCGGTTCGCTCGTTCGGTCTGTCCGTCCGTCTGCGGGTGGAACGACGTTGACATAAGGAGCTTTGCCCCTAGTAACTTGTGAAGGGTGCGCCACCAGCGCGACGTAAACTTCGAGTCCCGATCGCTGACGATGGAGCTCGGGAGGCCATGCAGCCTCACGATTTCCCGGAGGTAAATCCAAGACAGCTGCGATGCCGTCATATTCGTGTGCACCGGGATGAGGTGCACCATGCTCGTCATTCGGCAAATAACCACCCAGAGGTAATTAAACCCCTTCGATTCCGGGAATGGCCCAATGAAGTCCATTCCGATTGAGTCCCATGGTTTCACCGGCACAGGCAGCGAATGAAGTTTGCCTGCGGGCTTCTGATTCGAGTCTTTCGACCGGTGGCAGGCCTCGCAGGTTTTGCAGAACAGCCGGACGTCTTTGGCCAGTGTTGGCCACCAGTACCAGCGCCGAACATACTCGGCTGTGCGTTCTGCACCAAAGTGCCCAGCCGTAAGATGGGCTTGTTCGAGTATTGGTGTGATTAGTGCCGGAACTCGCGGCACGCAGAGTACGCTGTCGTCGACAGCGTTGGTCGTCCAGATAAGGTCGTGTTCCGCGCGGAATGCGCGGAAGTCCTCCGGTTTTTCGAGTATAATCGAGAACAACTTGTCCTCCGAATAGTTTTGCGCGATATTGCGGCGGAACGCCGCGTCGTCGTGGTCAGGGGGCGGGTCCAGTGTGGCCCGTCCAAGGAGAGCCTCTCCCAATTGAGGGTCCTCGTTTGAGGCAGCGGAGGCGCTCGACTGAGACGCCGTAGAGGACTTATCGGCGGCATTTGAGGCCGCATCTTGCATAATCTGTGCCTCTATCTCGCGCTCTTCCCTGCGTTCCTGAATGCGCCGGCTACGGCGCAAGGTGGTCTCTTGCATGGCACGAACTTCGACCGTTCGTTCCACGACCTCCTGGTAGCGGTGAGCGGGTAAGTCTTCACCGGTGGGGTCAATGCGTGCGTCGACGTTCACGTAGTCGTAGACGTCGTGGACGTCCTGAGCCGTGTCGCTCTCGTAGTAGCGCGACAAGCAGTCTGCGACTTTATTCAAGTCGCCCTTGACGTAGGTAATGTCGAAATTAAATTTCGACATGTATTCCATCCACCGCCGTTGGCGCGGTGTCATGTTCGACTGGGTCTTGAAGAACTCGAGGGCCTTATGGTCGGTAATTACGTGGATCTTGTAGCCCACGAGTTTATCCTCCCATTTCATTAGCGCCTCGAGAATGGCCAATGTTTCGAGTTCGTGCACAGCGTAATTTTGCTGCGCGTTGGTGAATTTCTTGGACATAAATCCAGCAGGGCGGCACTGCGCCCACGTAGGTCCCTGACCGTACATAGCCCCGACGCCCGATTTGGATGCGTCGCAGATAAGCCATATAGGCTCGCCGGTCTTTGGCTCGATAGGCTTGATGATCGGTGTCTTGCAGCATATGCGCTTTATCATATCAAAGCAGCGCTGGTGGATCGGTCTCCAGTAGAACGGTGCTCCGTTCTGCGTCATGGCCATGAGCGGCCCCGTGTATGCCGTGATATCCGGCAGGAAGTGTCCAAGATAGTTGACTAGTCCAACAAAGCGTTGGATATCGTTGTAGTTGCGCGGCGTTCGCCAGTCCCGAATCCGCGCCAATTTGTCCGCATCCGGGTGTATACCCTGATCGTCGATAATGTGGCCGAGGCAGTCTACGCGGTCTGCGTAGAGCTCGCACTTCTTCCACTTTAGGTAGAGCGAATGTTCCCGGAGTCGTTCAAAGACGACTCGAAGGTGCTGTTCATGTTCTTCGATAGTCTCCGAGAAGATGAATATATCATCGAGGTAGACATGCATGAATTTGCCTATCGCGTCCCGAAATATCGAGGTCATTAACCTCTGGAACGTGGCTGGGGCGTTACAATCCCCGATTTGCATGATGTTGCTGACGTACGTCCCCGCTATAGTTGCGAATGCGGTCTTATGTACGTCTTCGGTCCTGACGCGTACTTGTTCGTATGCGTCCGTTAAATCGATTTTCGAGCGGATTTTCGCTCGCGCCACATCCTCGCGGATGATTTCTTGGTCGGGTAAAGGAGTTACATCCTTTATGGTATTGTCGTTGCGCTGGCGTGCGTCCAGCGGCGTGCGCAACGATCCGTCCTTCTTCGGTATACACAGCAGCGGTGCCGCTTGTTTCACCGATCGCGGTTCCCACCACTTCGCGTCCACGTACTTGTTGATCTTCGCGTAGAACTCGTCGCGAAGAGACATGGGGCATCGCGGTGCATGGTACTGATACTGCTTGTCCTCGTCGATAAGATTAATCTCATGATTAACCTCTCGCCAAGGCGGCAATACGGGCTTGGTGCCCCCGACCATGTCCTCGAACTCATCATGCCATTGCTGGCGGAGTCTCGGATAGTCCGCTGGAGTAAGGCGTCCTTGCGCCTTGTCTTGAGCATATGCGGCACGCATGTCTGCCGCCTCGAAGTGTGATCGCGGCACATCAAATCGCGCGCGCAATTTAACGAGGTTAAATTCACTCTCGTCGCGTACCGGCAGGCGGTACTGTGGTCTTCGATAAGGTCTCTTCCGCTTGGGTAGGTCGAGTTCCATTACCTCCGACACTTCGTCTGGGTGTGCTTCCCGATATTGCTCGACTTCTTGAGGCCGCGCGTTGCGGCCTTCGTATGCCCTCATTGCCGCTACGGTCGCGTTCCATTCTACCGGCATTCGTGGATCGTACATCCACTCATACTGCGGTGGAGGATCTGGACGATCCCAGAAGGAATACTCCCGACTATACGAGGGCGGAGTCTTGTCGAGTATATCGTCGTGCGCAACTTCCTTGTTGCGCTCTCCCACTTGCGCTTTAGTTTCGCGCTTCGGTTCTTCCGTTTGCGCTTTAGCTTCGCGCTCCGGTTCGTGCGCTCTAGTTTCGCGCTGTGTTGCAGGTTCTTGCGCTCTATCGCGCTTTGTTGCAGGTTCTTGCGCTCTGGCTTTGCGCTTTGTTGTATCAGGAGGTGGTGTTCCCCCCCCTTTAAGAGTTTCCTGAAACTCTTCTTCCGACAATAAAATCGCCGGGTGGTCCGTAGGCAGATTTACCGCCTGTAAGACCTCTTCATCCTCGTCCTCCACGAAAGGCCTCCTGCCCCTTCGGTGTTGCGCATGCGCAACGGGGAACGCCTCACTAGCTGCGCTTGGCGCAGCCCCCGGCGTTTCCGCACCTCCATGGAGTCAGTCGCGACGCTTCTCCAGTGACCGGTGCCTCCGGAGCCGACCATCGGTATCCTCGAGCTTCACTCGCGTGGCCGGGGTCGCTACGCCATTAACTGTGACCTCGTTCTTGCCGAAGTCCAGTACGACGTTGTTGGCGCGCATAAATGGCGTACCAATAACCATGTCGTACTTGTCGAAGTTAGCTAGGTCCATGTAGACCTTGCCGTCGAAGCCTGGCGCTCTCATGTGCGCCCGCGTCCCGTAGTTAACCGTTGCACGGCTCCCTGCCGTGCCCAATTGGAGGATCAATGGCGTTTCCAATGGGAACACTTTAATATCTGCGACTTGCGCAAATGCCGGTGTGATTCCCGTGGTCGTACTGCCCGAGTCCCACAGTGTCCAGGCGTCGTGGCCGCCCACAGAGACATAGGTGGCCAGGCATTCCTTCTCCGCTGCGCCATGGATTGGGCGCTGCATCTTATCCTTCCCGGACTTCAACACGACACGACGTGATCGCACAGGTACCGTGCCCTGTCCATCGTGCATGTCGCTATGGGCTGGTAGCTCCGTCATGGCGAACATGTGTTCGCCATCTGAGTCCGATGGTTCGTAGTCATTGTCGAAGACTTCGACTTCGATAATGTCATCGTCCTCGCTGCCGCCGACTTCAGACTCGGGACGCTCGTGAGCACCATGTTCGCTCCCCGAGTTCCTGCCCGATGCCAATTCGTCATCGGCGTCATCAGGTTCTTCCGGTACCGCAGTATGTGCGGCACGAACCTGGGCCCGCTGCGGCTTCGCCGCTGTCGGGCAATTCTTCGAGAAGTGACCCCGCCCTCCACACCTAAAGCACCTATCGTCATTATCGGATTGATGCTGGCGCGGGGCGTTGTCTCCTCCTTTAGGCGCAGGCTTATATTCCTGCTTCGAAGTTTGAGGACGAACTTGTTGCGGAGGCTTAGCCTCCGCTCTCGTTTCCTTCTTGACGCTTTCACGTCGGGTATTGGGCGAGGTAAACCCTTTATAATTACCTCTCTGGAAATCGTGTTTTGATACGAAGAACCTCTTTGTCCCGTGGTTCCGGGTAGGTTCTTTCGGACTCGAGGTTGCCTGGTGCGCCGCAGCTCGTGTCGCGGGGGCGCGGCGCTCGTAATATGCGGCAGTCTTTGCCGCAGCCTCGTACGCTAGTCCTAGCGCTAAGAATTCTTCTGCCGTATTTATTTCCGGCGATAAGCCCTCCTTGAATAACGCCTTCCGCATGTCTTGCGGAAGTGCTCGGACGAATTTGTCCAAGAAGGTCCAATTACTGGTGTCCACGGCCATATTCTGCGCGTGGTCCACTAGTGCATCGTACAGTCCCTGGACTCCCGTGTCTTCGGAATAACGCACTGCGTTAAAGTCATCACGGGCGTCCTGCATTGTCGACGGGTGTACGAATCGGTCGTACAGGCCGAGTATGACCTCTTCAAAGGTCCAGTCGCCTTTAGTCCGGTTGACGCTCACGACGTGGCGGTTATACCACTTTCGCGCCTCGCCGTCGAGGAATTCGTTGACCATTAGTACGCGCTCAATGTCGCGTTCAGGTCCTCCGTATTGGCTCGCGGCCATCATGACGACCAAGTTCGTCAGCCAGTTTTCCAGGTCGCTGAACTTGGCGCTTCCTCGAAAGGTGCCGACTGCCTTAGAGTCGGCTCGGCGGGGCTTGAGTCCCTCCGGTAACGACAATCGAACGCTCAATCGCTGAACGATCAGTTCGTGAATGCGATTGTGCATCTTGCTGCGATGCTGTTCGCCCGCAGCCTTTATGCCCTCCGCAATAGACTGATCTCGTAGTACGGGGGCAGGCATGGAATAGCCCCGGGTACTTGCCCGTGGCTGAAACGGTGAGGTGGGTGCGGCGACGCGCACCTGCGACGGCGGATTGCCGTCGGCCATCCCCTCAGTGCCGGCCTGCTGTGGTAAGGTATCGACCGGCTGGTGTCCTTCAAAGACGACGAACTGATCGTCGTAGCGAGAATGTCTTCCCGACTGTAAGTCGGCTTCACGCATACGCTGGTATGCGACTCGATCGTCCCACTTCTCCGCAAGCGGCACTCGGTCATGACCAGGAGGGATCCGCGGAGGGATCTGAATGCGTGGTCCCGAATCTGCCGCACTATGCGGCCGCTCTTCTTGTTTTATGGTTGGCGGCTCGTAGGATGAGTCGCTTCTCTTGTCATTCCGAGGTGCAGCTGCCGCCGATATATTTGAGACGCGTTGTGCGGCAGCCTGCCGCCGCATATAATCTGCGGTTGACTCTCCGCTATACCTAGCTTGGTGTAACGAAGCGACCGCTACTGCTCGCTCGTCCACAGGCTGATTATTCTCTTCAGCTACAACCTGCGGGGTGACAGGCGCTTGACGCGCCCTCCCGGCGTGATGCGGTGTACTTCCGCGCATCGGGGTTCCTACTCGCGATGATGCCGTCGAAGACGGCGCTCCTTTGGGGTGATTCCGTCTATATTCCCGTAATACTACAGGTAGAACTTCTAACATGCGATTAACATAACGCATGGGCTCGTAATCTTCTCTGTTTCGCCCGTCTGCCTCGAATATTACTTGCTCGGCGCTAGCTTCGAGCTTTTTGCGCCGGCGCTCGCTAGTGACATCCGTAGTGTTCCAATATTGCTCAATTCTCAATTGAGCCAACGATGCGGCTACTAAGCCGCCCTCATCCGTACTACTGTTGTCGTCGGGGTCTACCCCGGCGGCTAACACAGGTTCTTGGTGTACGCTCCCGAAGGCGTATGTACCCGGGTTCACTTCAGGGCGTCGTGCGGTGGGTGCGACTATCACCGCTGGGCGATCTGATCGCTGAGCCTCGTCAAACGCCGCAATCGGCGTTGGCGTCGACGGAACCGTCCGGGTGCGTCCAGGTCCTATCCGTCGCGTGGGATCGGGTGGTGGGCTTTGCCCACCCGGCTGTGTACTGGCATCCGTGCGCTGTTGCGGATGCTCGCCCGGTGGATGCGCCGATTGCGCATCCTCGTAGTGCTGATAAGACCCGGGTATAGCGCCCGGGGTCGTTGGATTTGTCATCGTGACTTTTTGCTTCTTCGGGTTCGACGTGGGAGAGTAGGGTCGGTGACAGGGTCGTCGAGTGTGATTGATGGTGCATAGGGTTTGTAGGGTGTAGAATAAGCTGGATAGCTTCAAAAAATGTAGCGGTGGCTACAGGGGTCTTGCGGTTCACGCTGAACAGAAGCTTGACCAGATGGTATATGCTACGTCCAGGTGAATACAAGATGAAGTTTTTAGATTATGTAATTAGCTAAATAGGCAACGTCAGAGGACGTTGCCAAACAATGCCATCTTGATCCACCGGCTCCCTTACAGGTGATGAGATCTGTTGGTTGGTTCCCAAGAAGTCCAAGTTCGTTAACGAGAGATCTGAGCCAAATGATCTCGCGGGTCGCGTGGCAGAGTGCCATGTACTCGGCTTCCATGCTGGATAAGGCGACGGTAGGCTGCTTCTTGGAACTCCAAGTAACCGGTCCTCCGGAAGCTACGCAGACGTATCCGGAAATAGAACGACGGTCGTCGGGGCTATTTCCCCAATCGGCATCAGAGAAGACTCGGAAGATCTTCTCCCTATCAAATGCCGTGCCGGAATAATTGAGGCCGACGTCGATAGTTCCCTTGAGATAGCGGAAGACGCGCTTGACGGCAGTGAAGTGCTCGTGTGCCGGGTGCTGTGAGAATTGCGACAGATGCTGGACGGCGAACGCGATGTCGGGGCGCGTGGCGATAGCGGCCCACATAAGCATGCCGATAGCGACTTGGTACTCGTGACGCAATTGCAGGTCGACTGGGTCTTCCGCGTCATGCTTTTGAAGTCGGACATTGATGTCCATGGGCGTATGGACGGGATTCGCATTGTCCAGCCCCATTTTCTGGATAATTTTGCTGAGGTACGACTCTTGCGAAAGTTTGATGTCGCCGTTGGGCTTCCGCGTGATGTGCAAACCAACGATTTGATTCGCTTCGCCGAGATCGGTGATGCCGAAGCGCTGACTGATTTCGTGCTTGACTTGCTGCATGAGCTTGTCAGTGAGCGCGAGGATCGTCATGTCGTCGACGTGAACGGCGACGACGACGGTCGATTCTCCGGTGCCCCGGATATAAATACATTGATCCGAGATGAGGCGCGCGTAGCCGAGCGACTTGAAGAGCGAGTCGAGTAGCTTATTCCATTCGCGTCCGGATTGCTTGAGTCCGTAAATGGTTTTGAGGAGTCGCCAGACGCGTTTGGTTCCATCCCCGAGTCCGGGAGGTTGCGCAAGATAGATTTCTTCTTGTAGCGTCGAATTGAGATACGCGCCGACGATATCTACAACGTGAATCTTGAATTTGTACGCGGCGGCGAGCGCAAGGAGCAATCGGAGCGAGTCCATGCGCACTACAGGCGCAAAGGTCTCTGAGTAATCCACCCCGGGCTGCTGTGTAAAGCCCTTTGCTACGAGTCTCGACTTCGCCTTCAAGAACTTCCCGTTTCCGTCTCTCTTTACTCTCCAGACCCATTTGGATTTGATGGGCGTGCGGTCCGGCGGCAAATCAACGACTTCGAACGTCCCGAGGCGTTTGAGCTGGTCCAGTTCGGCCTCCATGGATTTTCGCCAAACGTCGGAAGCGAGCGCTTCCGCCACGGAAGTGGGTTCCTCATGGTCGTGCGCGAGGAATGCGAAATCAGGGACTTCGTCGATAGCGAGGTTGCCGGAGTCGCCGGGAGAGGTATCAGGGACATGGTGCTGCCATTCCCTAGGTCCTCGAGCCGCAGGATTGTTGAGCAGTCGATAATTGACTGGCGTGAGAGTGGCGAGGCGGGATGAGCGAATGGGAATACGCGAAGGAGGTGTTTTAGTGGTGGTCTCGGACGTTGTGGCGCTCGACGGTTGCTGCGGCGTTTCCGTAGATTGCGGCTGCGTTTGGTTTTCTGGTTGCTCTTGACCCGTTGGCTGCTCGCGCGTATCGGACTCCCCCTCGAGCGTCAAAGGGTCTATCCCGCCAGAAATAGATTCATTTTGATCCGTGATGTCTGCGGGGAAGATGACGTTGCGGGAAGTCTGGATCCGCCGGGCCCCTGGATTAAAATATCTCCAGGCACGAGATTCGTCTGAAAGTCCGGTGAAGATGAATTGACGGGACTTCGGGTCGAGTTTCCCTATGACGCCTCGTTCGTCCAGGACCCAGCATTTGCGTCCGAACTCCTGCAATCTCGATACGTCCGGTTTCTTGCCGGTGAATATTTCTTCGGGGGTCTTGTCCGTGAGAGCGCGCGTGGGCGAGCGGTTCTTCAGATAGGCAGCGTAAGCGACGGCTTCCGGCCAGAGAAATGCTTGAATGTCATGCTGTAGAAGCATAGCGCGCGCGTGTTCCAGTAGTGTACGGTTAACACGTTCGGCGACGCCATTTTGAGACGATGAGTATGGCGCGGTGACTTCAATTTTGATGCCGTGCTTGTCGCAATACTCGCGGATCAGCTCGTTGACGAACTCGCGGCCGTTATCGAAGCGTATGACCTTGAGGTCCTTGCCGGTTTGATTTTTGATATGCGCGCGGTATTTGTCGATGGCGGCGCATGTCTCTTCGTCGGTCTTCTTCTTTAGGAAAGATACGACGGTGCGTCGCATATGGCCGTCGGTGAAGCCGGCGAAATATCGCTCCCCCTTGATGCCGGTCGTCCGCGCGGGTCCCCAGAGATCGGCGAAAGTCATTTCTCCAATCTCGTTGTAGACCGTCTCCGATTTGTCGGGCAGCGATCCGACGTGGTGCTTGGCCTTGATGCAGGCTTCGCAGGTCGCGGATTCCGAGAAGCGCCCTTTAACATTCATCCCTACTACCATTTCCTTCGACTTCAGCAGTTTTACGGATTTCATCGCCATGTGTCCGAAAATGCGATGCCAATCCTCCCAAGTGCGGGCGGACCGGACCGTGAGAGCGATGTCGGGCGCGGCGGGCGCGCCGACGCGCGCGTCGAGTCGGTAGAGATGTTCGGCGGTCTTTAGCCCACGCATTATTACGATTTTCTTCTTGGTATCGACGACTCGTAGTTCGTTGCCTCTAAGGACAACGTCGAGCGACCCATTGGTCGTGCGGCCGAGGGAGACTAGGTTGTACGGCATCGCGGGCGCGTGGACGGCGTCTTTAAGCGTAATGGGAATTTCGCGGTCGCCAACCTTTGAGATTAAAACTACAGTGCCGCGGCCAACGCCAGGGGCCTTCCCAAGCCCTTTAACTTCGTGGCCGGGCGTCGCGACGTAAGATGTGAAGTGCGCGCGATCGCGGAAGAAGTGCGATGATGCGGCGCAGTCGGCGAGAATCGCGGTATTGGTGAGCGCGGCTAGGGCTACGTCCTTCGGCGCGTCGTCGATAGCGGGGAATGCGTAATCGTCGGTAACTTGGTGGGCCTGGTCGCTCTTCGATGAGTCCTTCCCTTCCTTCGTTCCCTTGCCTCCTCTGCCTCGACGCCTCCTGGAATTTCCCTCCGACTTTCCATCGTCGGTTTTGCCGTTCCCTCCGGATCCTCCGCCGTTCTTCTGCTTCTTGCAATTGGACGCGACATGTCCTTTCTTGCCGCAGTTGTAGCAAGAGACATTCGGGTTATACTTGGCAGCGAGCGCGGTGTCGCCGTTGCGATTTCTGAGGCGGCGGTCTTCTTCGAGGATACGCGCGATCAGTCTATGGCTGTTATCAAGCGACGTAGTGTCTATTCCTCGAATAAATGAGTCCCATGAATCGGGTAGCGACGTAAGTATAGCGTAGGAGAAGTCCTCCTCGCTCATCGCTTTACCCAGACTCGCCAACTCCTCCTGCCAGCCTCGGAGCGTGCGGATGTGCTCTTCAATGTCCGCACCCTCCTCGCATCTCGCGCCATAAAACCTCCTGCGCAGTAATACGACGCCAAGGGCTCCCTGCACTTCGTATACGTTCTCCAGTGCTTCCCATGCGTCCTTCGACCTCTTCGCGCCACGAACATAGGCGAAAGGGCCTTTCCCAACGCGCATGCGAATCGCAGTAAGGGCTCGTCGATCCTTCGACAGCCAGGTAGAATACGACGGGTCGTCCTCGTTCGGAGGCTTGCTAGTGCCTTCAACGTATTCGAGTAGGCCAGAATCTGTTAGGATGTCGGCCATCTTGACCTTCCATATGCCATAGTCTTCTTCGCCCTGGAGGGCGTCAATCTTGTATGCGGATTCGGACATTGTGATGCGCGGCTAAGTTTACGGGTGGCGTGTGGCGCGGTGGTCGGTATGCGCGGTAGAGTTCTCGATTTCTTCTTCCTTTAGTTGTGACAACCGGGGCCCATAACCTGTTGGACCAGGCTATGGAATGCGCAGCGTTGTGGGGGTCGAAGAAAGAGATTAGATTCTCTGTATCTACTGCCTCGTTGAGGCTTTTATATGTATCTACGTACTTAGTAATCTACGATCGTACTTAGTAAGAATAAGTAAATTTTAGTGGCGCACAGACCAAAGGATGGTCTGTGCTCGCTATCTACTATCGGCTACCGGACTTGCCTCTGTGGCGCTAGGTCCGCCCAACAGGTTGCGAAGTGAAGAGACGTGCCATAATCAATGTTCTGGTAGTCAACACCTGGTTAAAATGGGCGAGTTAGAATACGTGTATCGTGGTATGTCGAACGGAACTCACATCCTCCAAGGCCGCCGTTTCCTACTGCGAGGAAACGACCGTACCATGTATCTGGAAGCCAGGCTTCTGCAAAGACAGCAGAGGTCGAAGTGGTGTTGACGACAAACTGCACTCGACAGATGGGGCTTGAAACGAGCGCTTCCGGGAAGCATCCTTTCGGCGTCGAAACGTTCACCGGCGCGACGACATGCGTCGTAGAAAGGATCGTAGTGTTCTCGAGGTGGAGACGCGTTTTCAAGGACGTGCAGGTAGTAGCGGGGTCCGCGCCTAGCAATGAGCCGTGCGCGACGAGGGACCAGAAGGCCGAAGGTAAAATGTAGGAGAGTAGACGCGCCATGCTTGGCTGCTGTGGTTCTTTCGTTTCCCCTGCGCTTTTATACCACCCAAATCTGAATCATCATCTCATCGGAGGATGAGAACGGCCGCGAGGTTCCGCACTTTGCTCATACTGAGCTCGGCTCCGTGCCTAACGGAGCAGCCTCGCACCCGGGACTCTGCTGCTTAGCGGTCGCTCTTGGTGCGAAGCAGGCGTAGCGTCCGTCCTTGGGTTGCCATTCTCAGGTTCGTTCCGTTCCAAGGGAGATGCAACCACGCAAAATTCGCAGGCGAATGACCTTCACTTGAACACAGGGGTGGCGCAGAGAAGGGAGAAGTAATGGAGTGGGGTGGAATGATGGGACGGACAGGTGTAGCATACTCGACGAAGCATCTTTGCATGAAGTCGACACCCAAGTGCGACTGAGGTAGAAAGTTGAGCTTATCTAAGTTCATGATCAAGGAACAACCAAGAAGGTACTCGTCTTCAAAACCGCTCTCATATCACCATTCCCAGACCTGCACCGAAAAACGGTGGGTATTGTTCGCATTTCGTGCATGTACAGTACAGTAGTTGGGTTGAGCGTAGTTGGGCGAAGGCAGATGTACAGTACATATCGGCCATTGCAAATAGCAACGAGAAACACAAAGCAAGCATCAAGGGAATAAAAAAAGTGGAAAGGAAAGAAATAGTCATCCAAAAAACCGAAAATATCAAAGATGAAGCAGCACCCGGCTCCCCTGCCCTCCTCACCACTCCTCACCGCTCCCGCTCCCTTTCCCTCGAAGGGGTCGTCCCCCTCCTCGGCGTTCCGGGCACCTTCCTCGGCGTCGCGGGCACAGCAGGCACACCCGTCAACCTCCGTTCACCCACCACCCCAAGCCCACCGCTCTCCCCTACCCTCTGTGCCTCCCTCACCGCCCTCCGTGCCGCATCGCCCACCTGCGCCGGCGGGCGCGCCGCGTCCACCCGCGCCAGCGCCCGGAGCAAGCGCCACGCCTCGTCTGCCTTCTCTTTCTCCTTTCCTTCTCCCACTCCTCCTGCCGCGGAGCCGGTGACGTATCGCCCGAGAATCCCACCCCCACCCCCGCCCCCACCTCCACCTCCACCGTCCGCAGGCAAGGGCAAGGGCAGGTGCAGAGGCGTATCACGCGCATCCAGCGCCCGCCCGAGCACCTCAAACCGCTCGTCAAGCATCGCCTCCGCCGCCTCCGCCGCCGCCCTCATCTGGCTCGCAAGCACATACATCTGGTCGACCTTCCACTCCACCTCTCCCATTCTCGCGCGGAACGCCGCGAGGGACGCGCGTGCCTTCTCCACTGCCTCCTGCTCCTGCTCCTGCTCCTCCACATCCACCTCCACCTCCATGTCATACGAGGACGAATGGGAAGTAGGGAGCGGCCGCGAGTCCGGGTCCGCGCCTTTCCTCAGCCTGCTACTTGTGCTCGGTCCGGCGTGGGAAGAAGCGGCAGGAGGAAGCGGAAGCGAGGAACCGGGCCGCCGCCGCCCTCGTGCGCGTGCGCGGGACTGGGCAAACACCCTGCGTGCCATGCGTACGCCCGGCTGGAACGCAGCCGGCAGCTCGTGCTCCCTCAGCTCCGGCTGCTTGCCCTTCGCTTTCGCGGACGGCGTGCTTGGACTTGTGCCTTCGAGTGGTGGTGCGGTGGTCGACGATGATGATGATGATGAGGCAGCAAGTGCAGCACGCCGCTTTTCGAGGCTCGTGCGTAGGCGTTTAGCGTACGCGTCGTACGTGTATGAAGTCTTTTTCCAGGCTTCTTCTTCTTCCATCGCGCTGTGGATTGGGGAGAGGGGGGATTAGTACTTGGTTCCTTGTTTGGATGGCAGAGAGGGGTGGGGAAGAAAGGAAAAGGACGACGGTGAAGGTGCAGGAGAAGGTGAAAGCGCATATATTCCCGTCGCGCGAGGCACCGTGACCCATTCCATCATATACAGCACCACAACTCCAAGATAACAAGACTTGGCACCCAAAGGCGCGAAGAGCGAAGAGGAAAAACAAAAAAAAAACTTAAGAAGAAAAAAACACGACACCCACCTCCTAATCTGCCCCCCATACACCCCCTCCCACACCCGATTCGTCACATTCTGCGCATTCGCCTTCTTCTCCCCTCCTTGTTCTCCCTCCCCTGCTCCGGCTCCTGCTTCCTCCGCGTAGAGACTCAGATCCACCCGGCGCTCCGCAAGCTTCCTCACCACATCCTCACACGTCGCTTTTAGCGCCTGCGCCGCTTTACTTGAGAGCACTGGCAGCGGGGGCGAGCTTGATGAGGCTTTTGATGATGAGGGAGGGGCGGAGGATGAAGAGGAGGAGGAGGTGGGAGAGGAGGCGGCGCGGGCGGAGCACCAGATGAGGAGCTGGCGGACGCGCTCGGCGTCTGGCAGGTCGGCGTCGATGTGTTTGTAGAAGGACGTGTCGGCTACTGTTGGGTGGGGCTGGGCTGTGGAAAGGAGGGCGAGGCGGAAGGTATCAGCGTCGAGTCATCCGGAAAGAAAAAAAAAAAACAAAAAAGGAGAAAGGATGAAAGAACGGTCGTGCACAAAGAAGACGAGTACGGAAAGCAACGGGAGAGCGGGAGAAAGGAAAGACGTGAACACTCACTGATAACACCCGTATTCTCAAACGAACTACTTATCCTCTTCCCCCTCCCGCCAACCGAGCTCTTCCTCCTATGCCCACTCCCGCTCCCTGAGCCCGAGGAACCACTGCTCCCCACTCCCGAGCCCGAGCTCCCGGGAGGGGCCTCCATCGGATCAACCACTCCCGCACTACTAGCCCCAATCGCCGCCATCGCGCCCGCCCTTAACCGCTTATTCCTCGCTATAAGCGGGGTCTCGTCGCCCTCGGGCGGCAGCGGCCGCGAGGTATCGACTATCGTCTCGCGGCGCTTGGCCTTTCCCTTTCCCCCTCCCTTTCCTGTGCCGTCCCCTGTCACGCCTGCCGTGGATGGGAAGCGGAATGTCGGGTTCATCAGCCCCGCGGAAGTGGAGGTGGTGGTGGTGGTGGTGGGATCGTGTACGTGTATGGGGCCGCGGGAGGTACGCCGGAGGTGCGCGGCCTCGTCTTGCATGGCGCGGACGGCGTCGTCCAGCGCGGGGTCGGCGTCGGGTGTGTCATGTCGTGTGTGTGAGAGGGGTTGGGAGGAGGGGAGGAGGGAGGATTTGGAGGGGGGTTTGGATGTTGGGGGAAGTGGTTGCGAATGCGAATGGGATGGGGGTGCGGGCTGGGGCTGGGGTTGGGAGGACTTGAATTTCTTGGAGGGGGGTTTGGTTGATGTCGTAGTCGTAGTTGTGGTGGTAGTGGTTGGGGTTGGGGTGGACGTGGGCACGGAGGGTGCGCGCACGATGAGCAGGCCGCCGGGCTGCTCTTCTGCGTTTGCGACTGGAACGTGAGACAGATTAGTTTAGTTTGAGACCGTATGGATTGCAAGACGCACGTTTCCGCTTATTCGACGCGCCAGTCTTTGCCTAACCACGAACGCAAACACATCAGCACACCCACACTCCAAACAGTCCACCAAAACCCCGCACACATACCTCGCGTTTCGCCTTCTTCGCCGCGTTCACAAGCGGGTTATTCGTCGTCGTAGTCGCCGTCATCGTCTCAGAGCCCGTCTCGTCATCGGGGACCTTGCGCTTCGTCTTCACGGTGTCCTGCAGCATGGGGTTCGTCGTCACTTGCAGTATGCGGGTCATACACCGCCGTCGCCGCGAGAACACGAGCAGGGGCAGCGGGAGCGCGTCCAAGGTGATGGCAGAGCGAAATCAACAAGCGGAGTCTGAATTCCGTGAGATCGCGTTTGAATTCCCACGTTGCTTTACAATCAACAAGCGAAGGTGAAGGTTGAAGTTTGAGAGATGCGCCACTGCGACAGGAGTGCCGCATTGCTCGGTTGAGGACGTCGTTCAGGCCTTAACGGCAACGAAGACGAGCAACATGCTCTGTATGCCAGTGCCACCGCACGCGGAGATAGACCTGTGAGTGAAAGGCCTCTGGAAATAATAGGGCCACATGTTGTAACGTGACGAGCACATGACTGACGAAACCGGACAATTGAAAGTCGCGTCGCGATGGCGGCACCACCTCTTTCTCCTACCACCAGCACCCTGTTCTCGTCTGCCCTAGAGCTGCTCATTCTTCCGCTGCAATTCCGGTGAAATTTCAGCTGAATCTCGATATTAGGTCGTCGTACTTCGCGCGCATTGTATTCGCAGGAATGCTCAAGGTCGTATACGGACCATGATCTTAGCATCCTTCTAAATGCTCACCAAATATCGCATGGACCGTTTACCTTGTGTGCCCAGTCCCATGGCAAATCTGCCGCATATAGGCAGCCTATCCCCGCGTGCATTTCCAACACGCGAGAAAAACGGTCCCAGTTTCTTGGACTGTCCTGCTCGGGTACTGCAGCATGCCCTCGTCGTTCGCAACACGGGTTTGACGCATATAGCCATTGTCACAGTGTCTCCCCGGCCTTGTCTCCTTGCATGCGTCGCGGTTGATGTCAACGCGTATGGTGAGCATTGGGGAGTGCCGCGCAGTCTTCGATCGGCTACCGAAGCTCGTTGGTCCTGCGAAATTTCACGACATGGACCAGGCGCTTTCGTCATCCAACCTATTCTCGTTCTGCGGGCGTCACAACGGACGTCACTGCCTTCGAATCTCTGCCCGCAATTTTGATCGCTCAGAGCTGTGCGGCGGCTTTCACGTCAAGCGCGTCACTGATAGCCAGGACGTGATTGTCACCGGGCTCTCCATTTCGCTGGTGATCCACACGTTACGTCCGTTCCCGCCTGAAGCCAGTGGACCATCCTAGATGGTCAATTCATCGAGTTGTATATTTGGGGAATTTTGGGGATTCACAACAAAGTGGACATCATGCGTCCAGTGTCTCCGTAGGTCCCGACTGCGGTTGAGCGTCACCCCATGCCAGATAATGCCTCCGCCTGGTTAAGCCAGGAGATCAATTTTCAACTGCGGAGGATGGTTCTTCTCGAGATAGATTACCACTGCTTGGGCAGGAGTCTATTAGTAGGCATATAGGCTTTGCCCTCGACCTCAGCGATGCGGTGTCTGGGAGGGAGAGCTTGCGTCCCATTCTACGCCTTTGAAGAAGATATACCTTCCCCGTAGCACTACATCTGGAAATTGAGCAATTCGCGCGTGTCTTGGGTACGGCAAGACGCGGAGGCAACCTCGGCAGCGGCCACGTGTGCGTGCCTGGCGGCAAGCGCCATCAGATCCACATTGTCGAATTCATTTACAGACAGACTAGCTCCCCTCCGTAACCACCATCGTCCCACCTCATCGCCGCCAACGACGACGAGGCGACTGCCGTCGTCAACGCCACAATGCCACTGGCAGATGCCGACGTCCAACCCCAACTCCTCACGCTCGCTTGCAGATTCAGTACGTCCCCTTTCACGCCTCTCACCGTGGTCACTGCTTTCCACAACCCGACCCCCGAGTGTCTGTCTGGCTTACTGATACAAATTCTTCTTCTCCCGCTAAAATAGTAACACACGACCAATGGCTCACGACGCACGTCCATCCCGAATGGAAAGTCAAAGAAGTCAAGCTCTGGATCCTCTCCAAATGCCTCGGCGTCGCCCTCGACTCCACACTCCATCCCTGGGTGTCGCGCACCACACGCCGAACGGGCTCGACGGCCCACTCGCACACGCCGAGTAGCGGGACACCCTCAGGACAACAGCACTATCGCCCCGCGTCGCCCATCACGTTCGCGCCGGAGCCCAGACGGCGGCCCATCTCGCCCATCTTGTTTGCGAAAGGCGCCAACAAGGGGAGGAAAGGCAAAGAGAAGGCCACCACGAGCGATGCGGGCCACGAGATAGGCGCGGGGAAAGCGGCCAGTGCAGAAGGCACGCCTACGCTGTCGAGCCCCGTGGATGGGTACGAGGAAGACGACGAATGGGACACAGCAGAGGACGGCGGCTCCTCCTTCGACGAGTCCGAGCTCTTCCGGGACTCCCCACCGCCTCCACTCCCCGCGCCTGCACTCCCCCCACCTCCGTCCGCCCCCATGCCTGCCCTCCCTCCCGCGCTGAACATCGGCAAATGGGCAAAGTACAACACCGCCTCGACGGCGTACACCCTGCTCCGGTTCTCGACGGGCCAGATCCTGGAAGACGACATGTCCCTCGAGATGTACGATCTCGCGCCGTACGAGCTGCTCGAGCTGCACGCCCACGCCGACGTCTGCATCATGCCCTCAACACGGCTTCTTTCCTCCTCCATGTCCACCAACAACCACAACAACAACCACAAGTCCTCCGCCGCCTCCCAGCCCCTCGGCACGGTCTCGGAGCACGGGCACCACCGCAGCACGAGCATCTACTCCCTCTCCTCCTCCCCTCCTCCTCCGGCGGGCCACCACCAACACCCCCACCCCGCCCGCCCCACGCGTATCCGTCTTCCGCCGCTGAACCGCACGCTCCTGGAGAAGTACGTCCAGCCGTACTGGGAAGGCCCCGTGCGCGCCCTGCGCGTCGTGTGGCGCCAGCCCGCGCTCGACGTCCCCCTCTCGAATTTTGCCAATGGGTACGGGTACGGGTATGGTGGTGTTGGGAATGCGTTTGTCGATCCCCGGGCGATGGCCCTGGGCATTGGGCATCCGCCGGCGTTTGGGAGCCAGCAGCACCGAGGGAGGGAGACGAGGCAGGGTGGGAGTGGGAGCGGGAGTGGGAGCGGGCATGGGCAGGGGCAGGGAGGGGCGGGCGGCTTTGTGGTTGGGCCTGGGGGTATGGGCGGGGCGGGGGCGGGGGTGCGCAGCGGAGGACGAGTTTGGAGTGGAAGACGCGGTGGGTGGTTATCCGCGAGGGAGTGCTGAGTCTGTGCAAGGACCGCGATGTACGTGCGCTTAATCTCCCCGTTCTCGGTCGCTTCGTTCTCATTACTTGTTCTGTAACATAAAGGACCCGAACCCGACACACATCCTGCCCCTCTCCTCGCTCACCGCCATCCGCGGGGCGGACTATCTCGCTAAATCGACGCATCTTTCGCAGACACCCACCACCGACCCGCATTCCCCGTCTTTCCCGCCCCCGCAGCACCACCAGCATCACCACAGCTCGCACCTCTACCCCTACCCGCCGTCCCTCGCGCCGTCCTCCAAGTCCAGAAACAAGGGGAAGAGGAAGGACAAGGACAAGGAGAACGATAAGGAGAAGGAGAAACACTCCCGGTACTCGATCTCAGGCTCGACGTTCCCCAGCGGCGGTCCGTCTTCCTCGTATGCATCCGGCTCCGACACCGACTCGGACCTCCACCGCCACCAGCACCATGACCCTCACCCAGGCGGCGGGGGAAGGGTCGGGGGCGCGAAGATGATCGGAGACGAGGCGATCGACGATCTGCGCATTGTGTGTGTGAAGTTTCGGAGTGCGGATCGGCTGAAGAAGGTGTTGGTGAGCAAGGTGGACGGGGTGGCGACGTATCGGTATGTGTCAGGGTCTGAGGAGAGGAAGGAGAAGGAGAGGGCGAGAGAGGGGGAAGGGGAAGGGGGGTCGAGGATGGGGGTGACGACGGTGATTAGTGCGGGAGATGGGAAGGGGAAGGAGAAGAAGAAGGACAAGAAGGGGAAGGAGAAGGAGAAGGAGAAGGAGAGGAAGAGGAAGGAGAAGGATGGGAAGGCCAAGGGGAGGGCCAAGGTCGTGCTTCCGTGGGAGCGGGATGATAAAGATAAAGAGAAGGAGAAGGAGAAGCGGGACTGGATCTCCGCGTTTAGCGTCAAGAAGGACAAGGACAAAGATAAGCACCGCGAACGCAAGGCGAGGACCAAGGACAAGGAGCGCGGGGGGATGGTCCTCGGGGGCATGGGCATGGGGCTCGGGCTCGGGCTGGGCCTCGCGGTGGGCGTGCAGGACGCGAAGGAGCGGTTCATGCTGGAGCGGGCGCGGGAAAAGCAGCTTGAGCGGGGGCGCGAGGAGAGGGAGCGGGAGAGGGAGAGGGCGGCGCTGTCGGAGGCGGATGCGGAGGCGAGCATCACGTTTGCGCGCCGTTCAGGAGAAGGGATGACCAGTAGTGATTCAGAGGAGGAGCCGGTGGCTGTGCGGACGCTGGAGGAGGGCCAGAGTGAGGTGTGGGGCGGGCCTATACCGGAGGAGGTCGCGGAGGCGGAGGCAGAGGAGGGTGGGAAGGTGGAGGATGCGGACAAGGACAGGGACAAGGCGGAGGAGGTGGAAGAACTCAAGGACGCCCCTTCGGACGCGGACGACCCTGACGCAGATGCGGATGCGGATGCGGATGCTGACGGCGAAGGCGAGGGGGAACCAGATGCGGATACCGATACGGACTCTGACTCCCCCACCTCTCACGCGCACCACACAGCGCGACCTTCCATCTCCTCTCACGCCCATCCGCACGCCGAGCTGACGGGCGTCGTCGTCGCGAGCGACGATGAAGCGGCCGCAGAGTCTGAGGCGTGGTCCTCACCCGTGTTTGCACATACAGACGACAGCCCGGACGGCGGCCTGTCGGACGGCGACTGGTCCGAAGTTGGGGTCGGCATGGGCAAGGCTGCCGACGCATATCGATATGGATACCGGTATGGGTACCGATATGAGAGCGCAGAGGCTGCGCGGTGGGGGGTAGGGACTACCGAAGGCACCACGGAGCCATGGCCGGAGCAGGAGTCCGTGCATGAGGAGGAGGATAGGGTGGAGAAAGAGAAGGCGAATTTGGAGAGGAGGAAGGAGAAGGAACGTGCGAGGAAGCTGGAGGAAGAGAAAGAAAAGGAGAAGGCGGAATGGATTGTGCTTGATATGGGGAATGACCCTGGTGAGTGAAGCTGCGCTCGATAGGCATTCGCCACTCATATTCCTGCTTGCAGCGTTTTCGAGTTTCCTGCGTGTATTGCATCGGCATCTATCTCCACCGATGTCGTCGTCGTTCGTCACTCAAGCACCGAATTTCACGTCTGCCACGGCGACTTCCACGCCAACTCCCACGCCGACACCGACACCATTCCCCAGTCCTGTATCGCCGCGGCCGAGCGGTTCAAGCGTGCCACCCTTCCAGTGGGCAGGATTTTCCGCTCACGACAAAGACGACGAAGCCGGCCACGCGACCACGCACACCTCCCACGACGTAGAGCCCCCCTCTCCCGTTTCAACCTCCTCCCACAGCGACCGCTTCCACTACGCGCACCCACACCACCCACCCGCCCTTGCGGAGCTCTCGCGCCCCGCTGTAACTGGACCCAAGACCTTGGGCGTGCTCCCATACCCAGAATGGCGCATGGAGGTCGCGCAGCGTGCCCAGCGCGCTGGCATGGGGGACATCGGCCGCGCTATGAAATGGGTGCTGTGGCAGTGCAATACGCAGCTGGAGCTCGACCTTCAGGAGGTGCTGAATCGCGATGCGGACGATGAGAAGACGAGTGCTGAGATCCGTAGGAAGAGGCGGGAGACGATGAGCTTGAAACACAGAAGGAGGAGCACGACGTCGCATGCCAGTACGATCACGAGGGGGAGCAGGGGGAAGACGCAGGCAGCGCTCGGGGCTTTGCCGGAGCCTGAGCAGTCCTCTTCGTCTGTGACCGTGTATGATTCGGATTTCAGCGAGGATACGGGCAAGATGATTGGGATGAGTGATAGTGAGGAGGGCAGCGAGGCGGAGTGGCAAGGTTGGATGGCAGATCTGCATCGCCAGCATCAGGCTGAGGCGCAGAAGAAGCGGGAGGAGGAGGCGGAGAAGAGGAGAGCCGCTCTAGCGCAGGCCATGAAGGGATCGGATGAGGAGCTGTTTGCGCCACCTAAGAATGTGGAGGAGGACCGAAGGCAAATCAGGGAACTGAGAATGAGGTACGAACCCAGTGCAGTCGTGACTACCATGCACGCTGCGGCTCCTACTTCTCGTGCGCTCTTCCATTTTGCGGTCATTTCGAGTTTCGTCTCACCATTTCGTTTCTTTTTCGCTAGAATCTACCCCTTCGGCTACCCTTTACTCTGCTTCATCGTCAGAATCGCTGTCCCGCCGTCACCGTGCAATGAGCTTCTCCCCTGTAGACCGTTCATCCTCACCTGCAGGGACGTCGTCGCATTCACATCACGGTCATAATTACTCTCAGTCCACGTCACCACTGAGTAATCAAGTCTTTCGCAAACCTCCATTACCTGCTGGCTCCGGTCTCTCTCACTCCACATCAATGTACGCTACTGGCCTCCGATCAGACTCCGGGACGGCAGACCAGAACATGCGTCGTCCTAGCATGCCGATCATAACCGCCGACCAAACGTATTCCTTGCTGCAAGGGAGCGTCATTTCGCCTCACGCATCCATCTTACGGTCCCCGACAGCGTCGAACTTCTCGTTCCCAGCTCCCCAGCGCCCTCCGACATCGCCGTCGCCCATTTTTTCGCCAGACTGGTCGTTCGAAAAGGAGAAACCGCTCGCGTCGTCATCCTCACGAACCAATGCGAGCCACTCAAGCATGCCCCGGAGAGCAAGTTCCGCCGGGCTTGTCAGCATGGGTGGTGTGGGTGGATCGCTCGGGAGGTCATCCAGTGTCATTGCGCGTCCGGGGCTACTGAAGAAGGATGCGACGAAAGAAGCAGAGCGGCTTAAGGAGAAGGAGAAACGCGTCAAAGAGAAAGAGGATAAGGCGAAGGAGAAGGAGAAGAAGGCGAAAGAGAAGGAGAGGGCCAACGACTTGGAGAAGGAGTCGAAGGAAGCGCGCAAACTTCAACGCCCCAAGTTGTCGCTGGCTACTTCGAGCACACACACGCTCGTGACGCAGCCTGCCACGAGCCAAGTGAAAAGTCCAACCGCGGCTGAAATGGGCAGGTCGATCATGCGACGCGTTAAGTCTGGCTCCAGTCTCAATGCTGCAGTGGTACTGGAGGAAGGGCGCCCGACATCGCCTACTGAAGAGGGAAGTGCTGCTCCGCAAGCCTCGAAGAAGAAAAGGACCGTCTTGGTGAATCGGATTGTGAGGGGGCTGGACTCCGCCATGGATTTTGTAGATGGAAAGTAGAGGATTAGGGCCTGGGATATTTGGGATTATGTTCTTCTAATTGTCGCTTTGAATCGCTGTAAAGTATGACATGCTTTCCTGTGCTCTGCCAATGAGTGCTATGCCTAAAATTCGTGCCCACGAAGTCAAGCTCCTGTCGTGTTACCGTACGAATACCATGATGGAATGCCACTAGCCATTTCCAAACATTGTATCGCCCAAGAACCCGCACTGAGCGACTCTTCGTTCCTTCCGGGCGTCGTCGATGGCACGGGTAAGTAAGTCATGGCTTATTGTCAACCGTCGACGCTACCGTGAATTCATCCCGACCGTTTGAATAGAAGTTGACGCGGAGTCGTGATTGAGTTTCTGAATCTCTTTGTTTTCCTGTCACCGTGACTATGGCGCGACGTCGAGGTCTTGCCATCTTTTGACAAGAGCTTGCCAGGTCATGGCAAAGAACGTCTTTGTGAAGCTCCATCCCTTCCTCTCAAGGGTTGCATTTCGAAAATGCTATATAACGTGCTGGGTGATTTGGCGTGCTACTGCTTAAACCAACTTTCACCCCGCTATCAACATCCAAGCACCATTTTTTCCGTCGTCTTCTGTCCTTGCTCAAGTCATGGATCAATCCGACATCGATGCCATCAATCATATGACGTCGTGATGCTTTCCCAATTGTGCACATGCATGGTACCAATTGACGTTTCGACGAAGTTCGAAGGACTCAAATCTTTTTTCCTTGGGTTCAGGGCGCAATTTCGGGCAGCGTCAAATAGCTTCGATACAAGTACGGATTCAGTGTTATATACAATTGTTCTACAGGGTCTGTACACGTATGCTTCAAGCGTTGGACTCGACCTTGCCATCTTTGACGGCCTGCCAAGAGTCACGGCCAGTGATGTCCTTCCACCACCTATAAGTTTGCGCGTGTGTGAGTAAGGAAGCACCATATGAAAAGGGGGACGGATTCGTACCTTGCGACGTTGGGCCTGGATGGGTCAGTCAAAATGTCACTTCCAGCAACGGAGAGCAGCGCGCCGTAGGGCAGGTGGAAGACGTCGGCAAGTGTGAATTCCTGAATCAGAGCCCGGAATGGTCAGCGAGGACCAGACAGGAGCAGTTAAAGGAATACGCACATCGCCAGCGACGTATTTTTGTTTCGAGAGGATCTTCTCGTAAGCGTCGAGCCTGGGTCCGAGTTGCTTGATGAGCTCGTCGAAGACAGCCTGGTCGGGGGTCTGGCCCAAGTATCTAGAGGAGAATATCAGCAACAGATACACAACGTACGAACGAAAAGCAACACGTACGGCTTGAAGACCTTCTCTGCGACAGCCTTGGCGACGAGGCTGTCGAAGTTGCTTGTCTCGACGGAGCACGCCTGCTCGAAGAGAGCTTTCGCCTTCGGGTCGTCAGGGATTAATTTGGGTCCCTGGTTGTGGTATTTTTCCTCGAGATATCGGCAGATCGCGCGGCTCTCATACAAGATGAAGCCGTCGTCATCCTACGTAGATCGACGAGTGATGAGCAACAGATGCTCCTGAGACCAGGTCGTAGCGACTGACAATATAGGGGATCTGACCGAAGGGCTGCTTCTCCATGAAGGCGGGCGATTTGTGTTCACCCTTCATGAGCTGGACCTCGACCAGCTCGAATGGGATCTTCTTCTCGCGCAGCACGGCACCGACACGGCGAGTGCAGGTCGAGTTACCGGATCCGTAGAGTTTCAAGACCATGTTGCTGATGAGAGATGAGGGTGGGTTGGTAGAGGTAGTAAGGCGTTCGAGATGGAGGGACTGTAGCTTGAGGTGTCGATAGCCAATCGATTGGCATTTTATACTGCTCGGGGTCCATCTTAAAACATGTGCATGAATAAGAAGGAAGCACTGCTTGATACCCCGCTTGGGTGCTGATCCAACCGACCAATGTCATCCTTTGATCCAGATGAGTAAGCACAAAGCAGGATGGTGACCAAGAGAAGGAGTGAACACGTACTGTTTCCCAGTCATCCTGGGCGCCTGACCGGCGTCTCGACATAGGAGGCAGAGGTGCCTGCTCCTTCCGTGTCAAAGACCTCCCTTGCGGAGTAATCGCGGTTATCTAGATCACCCGATCTTCAGATCACTATCATAAATGTTCAAAACCAGAGGGTCTTCGAGTGCTTTCGATGAACTTCTCAGACCTTCGAGCTCCTTCGAAAGTGCTAGAACAGATCAGACATCAAGGTTTCTGGAGACCGTGCCAATGCCAATGAATTCTGCAGACGGAACAAACGTCAGCGCGAAACATGATACCGCCAAGTATTGAAAATCCAGCCCTACATGAGGAATGCGCTGAAGCGACGTATTATCGATTCGGGGCGTTGTGGATGCAGTCGACCCACTCCCTATGCGAGAAAGGCGTTAGGGCGGGCCCTACGTAACATCGTGGTGACAAGAATCCGGAGAAGGTGAAGAAGCCTGTCAGTCGCGCTCTTGAATGCCATGCGGTCCGTAAGAGATGGGCGTACCGAATGAGTATGACGTTGAATATGAGGGAAATGTCCTGAAGCTTGTCGTCATCGATGGTGGAGCGCATGGGAGGATCAAGCACGAACGCTGCACTAAGTATAAAGAAGAAAAATACCGAATTAGACTCAGTTCGCTCTTGCTCTGCTAAGACTGCATTCAGTTGCGCGTCGCGTCAAGGTTCTGAAGCGTGAACGTGGAACGGAGCGTAGCCACGACAAGATTCGTAAGGTATCTTCCGCGAGAGTGACAGGAGCGTGCAGATAGGCGTGCCTATTTGAGCATTGCCATGACAGTCGACGTGGCGCAGGCACCACACACGTCTACCATTGTAAGTAACGGACGTGACAAACTGGCAAGGTAAGCGATACATTCGCCACATTGGAGCTTTTAAAGAAAATCTTGATTTGCAGATCCGAATGTGATCACGGTAAGTCAGCCCGTGACGTCATTTGCGCTCAGGCATCGCGCACCGGGGTCCGGCAGGACTGAGAGGCAATAATGCGTTATAAATACGGGCGCGCAATCCTTTCCGAGAGAAGACTCACGAAAGCACCAGAGGAGTACTCGAATAACAAGAAACAGAAAAAAAACTTTTCAACATCACTGTATTGCGCTGGTCTCCGTAGTACGCCCATACTTCCTTTTGATGTGACTGTGAAAGCAAAAAAAGGCGAGGGCGCTATCAATTCCAAGGTTTTGGCGCGAACCGCTGGAGCTGCCTCAGAGGCGAAGACAATGTCCAGGAGCATCCGTAGCATATACTGTGAACATGTTGCTCACTTAGCATCCTTTACGAGTTGATTGACAGCCAACTTCGTAAGGTTTGACCTGGGGTAGTCCCAAACGAGGATCTGTCAAGAGGTGGCGAGGGCGTTCTGAAACCTCTGATTACAGTCATGCAGTCAAAAAACGGCGCGGTAGCCAGCGCTCCTCGCCCTCCTGATCCTTCCTGTCCAGCTGAAGCTCCGGGCCCTCGTCCGTCGAACACTGATACCTGTATCGGAAGCTTGTAACCCTAGGGTCTGATCCCTGGAACACCACACCTTGGTATCCTGTTCTAATTCTGCGATGAAGAGTCGCTGTGGCGTTGAGTATAGGAAATTCGCTTCAAATGAACTTGGGGTTTCAACGCGATGGTGTAGAAAATTTGGAGCAAATTAAAACACGGTCACCGGACATCCCCGGTGCAACCATCGTACATATTTGGCTGCAGACAGCGCGTCAAACAAACCACCGTGACCGGTGTCATATATTTCCTCCTCTTGAAAGCTACTTCTTGTTTCTTTCTCAAACAGAAACATCCTCGCCTGCTGTTCTCCCCGTCTTAAGTACGTGAGGGAGGTACTCCTTAGCATATGGCATTCCGTTTCCCCACAAAGACATCCTGAGACGTCCCTGAGATGTGCGATGTCCAGGAGTCATGGCTATGCTGTCTGATCGTTTCGCTGGTGAAGTGTTGGCGTCGCTGCGTTTTCTTGTTCGGTTGTCCACTCGTATGGTCTACACCAGGCCTCCACCTCTTCCACAGGCAGCGTCTTCAGGTGACTTCGTTTCTTTCGCAATTTCCAGGCCACTTGCTGAAGTGATGACTTCGGTACCGGTTGTAGGCCAATACGTGGCGCGGGACCAGTTGATTGTCTCCTGCGGCCTCCCGGATGACTCAAGACGTGTTCATCTTGAAGCGCTCCTGAGCCTTCAGGTCGCCAAGCTCGCGAAATTAGAGCGACAGATCATATGCCTCCAGAAACAACGCGATGACGTGCAAAACATCGTCGACCGGTATCGAGCTGTGCTATCTCCCGCCCGCCAACTTCCATTTGAAGTCCTGCAAGAAATTTTCATCCACTGCCTTCCCGGTGAACGTAACGCCGCAATGAGCGTTCGAGAAGCGCCTCTTCTTCTCGGCCAAGTCTGCCGTGCATGGAGAAGTATCTCCCGATCCACGCCACGCCTTTGGGCAAGCATTCACATTCCGATTCCATGTGCTCTCATTGGAGATGCCATTCCCGAAAGCAGGAAGGCACCAGCGCACGCAACGAGCTGGTCAAGGCTTGGCTGGAACGGTCCGGTTCCTGCCCATTGTCCATCTCGCTCGCCGAAATCTTTGCCAACGAGACCTCCCCTGATTTCCACGTCTTGTCGAACGCAGGTGCAGACGTCATGGCCACACTTGTGCAGTTCGCCCGTCGGAGGCGACGCGTCGCATTTTCCTGCTCTTCATCCCCTTTTCAAACGCTCATGGCTGTCTCGCGAGAAGACGTTCCGATGTTAGAATCCCTGTCAATAAAATGCCTTCAAGACCGACAAAAGGAATTCAGCAAGTCTGCTTTCCTTGCCCCGCGCCTCCGCACTGTCCGCCTCTCGCACATGCCAGGAGACATTTCCGACTACCGATTGGACTGGTCCAATATCACTGAACCCTTCGTCGACGATCATGGTTCTTCCACCGAGCGTGAACCATACGTACACCACAAAATCACGCTACCCAAGGCTTGGGAACTGCTTAGCAGATGCCAGAACCTCGTCCGATGCACCTTGCACATCAACGACAGGGACGAAAGCGCGTTGACTGAGAACGCCCTGGATCCCATTCACCTGCCCTGCCTCACCGAATTGCATGTCACTGAAGGACTATGCTTCCTGAGTCCCCTTTTCGACTGTATACACGCCCCAGGGCTCCAAACATTCAGATTCGCGACCAGTCTGAAGCGCCTGGATCACATGTTCTCCCCCTCGAAATTCCTCTCTCGTCTCTCCGCTCTCAAAGCGCTGACTCTCGACCTCACCACCCTGTCTCGGACACACATAATCGAATGCCTACGGAGGACGCCGACTATCGCGAGCTTGACGCTCATGACACCCAACCGCGGAAACAGGCAATATGTCTTCCAGGATGAACGGTGGAAACTCCTGCCTGCGGTTTGTGATGACAGCTTGTTGGGGCTCTTCGTACGCGGGGAAGAAACTGCAGAGACTCTACAGTCTTTTCAGTGCAACTGGAACTCGTTTACCGATGAAACCCTTCTGCGATTCGTCAAGTCGAGGACAGGATCTGCGGGCGGTCTGGAACGTGTCGCAGTGTCGTTCGACCGCGTGCAGACGGTTGACCTGAAGTTTCCATTGACTGCGGCGATTGCGGAGGGACTGGAGCTCTCCGTGGACTATCCTCCCATTGTGTCGGTCTCGGCTTGGGAAGGCTTGAGGTGGAACTGTCTGAATAGAATCTAGAACCGTACTTTTAGCTCGTGGTAGAGTGCGTGATCCCCTCCGCTATTGTACGCTGATGTTAATTGTCATGCCCGTCCCGGAGATCTGGAAGATGCATCGCGCAAGCGTAGTTGATTCTTCGACATCCAGTCCTCAGCCAAGCCTGAATTAGAGCCATTACCAGCCAGTGATGATCTCTTGGAGTCCTCTCTCGGTTCGGCCTATGGTGGGCACACCTCGGCCATTGAAGGGCGAGATGCGTACAACCGCTGAAGTCACGAGATACGATATCCAGAAAACTGCGCTTCCGTGCTCTCTTATCCGTGTCTCCGAGCCCCGTCCACACTCAGCCTGCGAATCCCGCGCCTCAACTGTACCTTTCCAGCATCCGCTGTCATTCGTAGTGGCGCCGTTCAGTGACTCGACGGTCCCCATTTGCGAGAGTCACGGGCTCCATCCAATCCGCGCGCAAGCTTTGACGCCCGCCTTGTACGGACTTGACTTATGTTGTGTCAATGTCGATATAGCAATGCCATATGTTGTCCTCATCCAACTATCGAATTCCGGTTCCTTCGTGACATGACAACTGCAAGTGTCAGCGTGGTCACTGCCACCGAATCGGGCTACCCTAAGTCTCAGCTGGAGGCAATGCTGCCCTCTGAGAAGCTTAACCTGTACGTTGCGTCCAGAGCAAGACAGAGAGCTCGGAGTTAAAGATGGAAGACCTCGGAATTGGCAAGAATTAAGGAACAGAAACACACAGCCGATACTACTCATCGGAACTATTAACGACTCGTTAAGATCGTGCGTGAGGGGTGGGTTCGAGAATCGTGAGCCCGCGAAAGCGAGTTCCCATGAAGAGAAAGTTCACTAGACAGGAGCATGACCGTCCGTAGAGTTGACGCAGGTCCACACAGAGCAGTGTGTGGCGTCACGTAACGACGTTTTCTTTTTCCGGCGCTCAGCAGTGCCAGGTAGGCTGGGTAACGGCATGGTGAGACAAGTCACCAGGTTTGGCGGGTTGGACTACGTACGTCGGGGGTACCGCGAGTACCCTGGCTGTTGTACGCTGGCATATTGAGGCACTCGGCGAGGGAGACCAGGTTGTAGCCGGCGGCTTGCAGCTTGCTGATCGCAAACGGAAGAATTTGGTCCCTGCGTGAGACGTTTTTCAGTGCGGAAAAGTCAGACAAGACATTAGAGCCTGAGTGACGCACACCGTGGTTTCTGGATGGCCGAAGGCAAGGCAAGCCCGGCGAGCACTGTTATTATACTAGCACGGATAAAGACGAAGGCGAAGACGCACTGTAGACTTCGTGGTTGAGCGCGAGGATGGTGCTCGGGTGCGTCGCGATGAGCTTGGCGTAGCTGCTTTTACTCTCAGCTGCGGTAGCGCCCATGGAGTCTCCGGAGCTGGCGGGTCGGGGAGAGTCAGGGCACGGAGAACACGCATGCGAGAGACCTACTCAAAGTCCCACAGGACGAGAGTTTGATTTCGTTTGTAAGCGATGCGTTGCACCAGCTCATTGTAGTCGCCGTACGCTACCCTCCCCAAGGTGTCAGAGTCATGCATACAAGCCGAGAGGAAGATCGGGGAATGGTTTACGCACGCGGACGCGTAAATGCCGGGACAACCCCCACTATTCTCTGCAGTGCCACTTGATGCAACGAGTCAGCGGCATGGAAGCGACTCGGACTAAAAATGAAGTCGTACATTCAACACCCGCCATCTCGCTGCTGACTGACCCACGGCGAGTCTTCAGCCAAGTTCCAGGAGTAAAGAATCATGGCAGGACCTACTTCGAGACCGATTCATCTTGGCCAGATTCTTGTGGGACCAGGTGTGAGATGCGACCTGGTGGCCATGGTCGTAGGCGTATTGGACGCGCTGCATTTCGTCCGGGTTGTATATGCAATCGTCTGCGGAGGAGACGATCAACCTTGGAATCGGAGAAGGAGGAAGTCGCATCGCCCACAATTATTGCCATCTGTTGGAACTGATTTAGCTATGTTCCGCTTGGGCTGGGAAAATAACGACGTACTAAAGAAGAAAGTGCCAGTCACGTTGGCCGCGGACAGAATATCGGTGATGTTTTCACTTTACTCATATCAGACGGATCACACCCACAGAGTGAGCATTGCAAACGTACAGATATAAGTATGGTCCATCATCCTAAGCCAATGTTAAGCTGATGACTCACAGGAAAGCATATGCTGGGGCGTACAAAAGTTAACGCAACCGTATTGTTCACAGTGCAATGCGAGATGAGCTGCGCCAGCGACGCGTTGCTTGGCACCGGCTGATTGGTCGACACCGGCTGGCTGGTCGACAGTGGCTGGCTGGCCGACAGAAGCTGGTCGGTCGACACCGGCTGGCTGCTAGACACATGCCGGCCGGTTGACAGCGGCTGGCTGGTTGATAGAAGCTCGCTGCTCGACAGAAGCTGGTCGGTCGACAACGGCTGGATGGTCGACGAAAGCTGTTCGGTCGACAACGACTGGCTGGTTGACAGAAGCTGGTCGTTTGACAGCGGTTGGCTGCTTGACAGCAGCCGGTTGACCGACATTGAGCGATCGTGCGATACAGTTTTAGCAGAGCCTCGGATTGCAAGAGACGCGATGACGAAAATGGTGGTTTTGGCGAGCATGACCGCGGAAAGACTTCAGGGGCCTTAGGAATGTGCAAATTCACGGTGAGAGGTCCGGCTGCGAGAATTTGTGATTTCCATGAGTAAATTTGAATCCATAGGGTGTTCGTACTGGAGAAAAATGACCGACAGACCTCAGGCCCAAAATAGCTGACGGTGGCCTTGCCACGTGCGCTCCTGATTGGTTCGGCTCTTTGGCTGCAGACCGAGACTTTGCCTCCGTGGATGTCCCTGAAGGGGTGTCTGCAATGTCCATGCCAGCTTTGAAGAGAGTCAGTTAGTACGAGAAGCCTGGAGATCAGAAGATCCTCTAAAACGCGTCTATCGGTCCAGGCATTCCACCAGCCTCCACATGTAGCAACACGATGGCACTACAGCAAAGCGCACATGTCTCTCCTTGAACGTTGAACCCTGGCGCGTAATCCTAAGTGAGGTCGGAGGGAGGTGCGTGGGGAACATCGATCGTGTGTTAGATCGCACCGGGTGGTCGTTGGCTGGCTTTCGCGCCACGCGGTGACTGGACGCCGTATGCGATCGGAAACTGGGATGATGAAACCTGGTAGTGCAATAGACCGAGGTTGACTCGCTGGAGGATGCTGAAGTTGGCCGAAATACGACGACACAAGTCGAATGCGCGATATCCCTGGCGTACTGCAGACG
This sequence comes from Lyophyllum shimeji, assembly GCA_026008595.1. NCBI lineage: Eukaryota > Fungi > Basidiomycota > Agaricomycetes > Agaricales > Lyophyllaceae > Lyophyllum > Lyophyllum shimeji. The sequence continues at coordinate 40,164 of BRPK01000028.1, forward strand.
AAGGACGTTGGTGGAAGGTTTATCTGACTCAAGAGACGTATGCAGTCGACGTCGACACGCTGCGTGCTTCGAGCTTCCTCACTGAGATATGCGGTCCACAGCCCCAATACGAGGGACGCGTTAGAGCTGTGGGAGGGAACAGAAACGCGTCTGGTACGCACGTCCTCGTGGGTAGAAATTAAGGGGAACGGGACCAATGTCACCAGTGCTCAACCGTTTTCAGTCCAGTTTGAGGGCGTCGTGGGATACTTTGCAGCATCAACGCTCTACTGTATAATCTCCCGCTTTTCTCGAAATGTGAAATGTCACGCAAGCAAAAGGGAACGAACGACACAAAAAGCCCAATCAAATTCTAATACACTAGAAGATCAACACGCGCGACAGGTACTATGTAGCAAGGAATGATTCGAGGCAGGACAGGTAGTATGCAAAACCTGCGAGTAGCCTCCGAAACCAAGCAGATCTAGCCAAATGAAACCCAATTACAGATTAACAATACACACAGACTATCGTTAGAATGGTTCGTGAGAGTTCATGAGCGCGGTCAAAGAGCGAAGCTCCGTTGAAAAGTCCATTGTGAGAGCGCGCACGAGTCCGTGAGAAAGTCTAGAGTCCGGGGTAAGCAAATTGGTCTTTGCAGCGCTTAGCAAGTCCAGGAAGACTGTCGGACGAGGATGTGAGGCAGGTTATCTATTTGCTTCGTGAAGAAACACTCACGTCTGGGGTACCACGAGGTCCCTCGCTCTGGTACGCGGGCAGGCCGAGGCAGTCGGCAAGGGAAACTAGCTGGTAGCCTGCAGCCTGCAGCTTCTGGATGGCGTAAGGAAGGACTTGATGACTGCGCAAATCATATCTCAGTATAAACTCGAAGAAGACGACACGTTCCAAACGACTCACGCGGTGGTTTCTGGAGCGGATTAAGGCCGCTGAGCTCGATTGTATGCGGAGAGAAAAGAAGAGCAAAACTGACCCATAGTTTCGTGATTCAGTGCGAGGATGGTGCTGGGATGCCCCGCAATGAGGTCGTCGTAGTCGGTCTCACTCTGTGCGGGGGTGGCGCCAACGGAGTCTCCGGAGCTGTAGTAACAGAGGGTAAGACGATGCACGCGCTATTGCCTGGGGTGTAAAACCTACTCGAAGTCCCAGATGACGAGCTTCTGGCCGCGAATGTAGGACGCTTGTCGTACGAGATCGTTATAGCTGCCAAAGGCTGCTCAATGATCAGGATCGTTCGACAACAAGGATGCGGAAACAAGCATACGAGGACGCATGAACGCTGGGACAACACCAACGATCCTCTGCAGCGCCACTATGCAGAAGATTCAGGTCACATGAAAGGCATGGGAGTACGGCTAGAATTTTACGTTCGACACGCCACATCTCATCATGGACTGGGACCCATCGTCAGGGATTGTCAAAGCAGTACACGACGACTGCACTCACTTTGATCCCAAGTCAGCGTGCTCAAATCTTTGTGAGACCATGTGTGAGACGCGACCTGATGGCCATGATCGAACGCATATTGGACGCGCTTAATTTGGTCTGCGTTGTATATGCATTCATCTGCGAAAGGGATGTCATCGCGGCAGAGGGGACGAAGCCGGAGTTGCCTACAGTTGTTGCCATCTGAGGTCACTGATTTAGCTATGCTTCAGCGCGACATGTCAAGTATGACGTACTGAAGAAGAACGTTCCGGTCGCGTTGGCCGCCACGAGAGCCTTGCTGACATCGTAACTAGTGTAACTACGTCAGGGGAATCATGCATCGGACGGCTACGTGGACGTACAGGTACACCCATGGTCCATCATCCTTATCAAAGTTCAGATATTAAAGGGAGATGAAGACGCGAAGCGCACGCGGAGGACGTACAAAGGTTAACGCTGCAGTGTTGGGCTTGGTGCAGCGCGTGATGACCTGTGCCAGCGACTGCCTTTTCTCCGTAGGACTAGCAGAGCCAACGAGCGCGAGGCATGCAGTGACGAAAACAGCGGCTTTGGTGAACATGGCTGCAAAAAGACAGAAGGGACCTTAGGAGAAGGGTGAATCCACGAAGAGGTCTGCGAGGATGGGGGATTCCACTGAGCAGCCATGGCTTTTATAGTCGTTGATGTCGCCTCAACAAAATATCGGGCGGTCCCCAAGTTCGGAATATGGTCGACGTGCCTAACGGAAGCTCCCATGACCTTGCAGAAGGCACGTATCATGGATCAATACGGCTAGGCGCGCCCAACCTGTTCGGCATCTACGCCTCCGGCCTAAAAATAGCAGGCTATTCTGCCATGCGGTCTGGCTATTCCTTGAGATAGTGATCTCGAAAGACAATCCATGCGGAGAGATTATCTGCGTTATGTCCATCGGACCTGAGCAAAGAGAATCGTCTGCGAAGGGCCACCTGCCTATACGAATATTCAGTTCGGCATTACAATTGATAGCAGAGAAACCATTATACCTTGCAGGGCGGAATATGACAGGCTACAGCCACATTCAAAACCATAGGCCCCTTTGGTCAAAATCAGAGACGAGCGGACATCAAACTGATGATGTTGCATCAAAACAAGGCGGCTAAAGCCGAGATGGACAGTGCCGCGAGTCGCCGACCCCTAGTTGTGAGGCTCCAATGAAGCCGAATTACGCCTCCGCCATCACTCCGCTCGACACATATTTTGGTGACGGGGCCTGTCGTTCTGAATGTGGCTGGGATCAGTGCAGTGTGAACCTCGAGGCTACGGAACTTCTCCATGAAACTTCACGTGCCGCCGACGCGTCTCGACGCATGGCGAGAAGCTTCGGAGCTGAGGATTTTCTTCGACGCGTCGATCGGTCCGAACATCCCACACAAGCAGCAGAATCGCACGACGTCAAAGGCCAAGATCGGTTCCTCGAGCCGTGAACAACAGAGCAACAAGCCTGGGGGCACAAGTCGGCAGTAAGTTTAGATACAGCCGCATGGGGGAGGATTGATCCAGTTCAGTGCTGCCTGACCGATGGCCGCGTTGCTCCATCAGGTCATAAGCGAGGCTGTCTACCTGTCTTGCGGACCCTCGTGGATCGCCACACACTCGTTCACGATCGTACGACCGCGCGAACGCGGTGATTTTAGCCCGCATTCGGAGAAAATACGGATATGACCTGATGAACGATGATCAAGCTCGATCTTCAGTGATTTTCAGTTGCGGAGGGCACGGAAGGTGGTCAAAAGCCACCCACGCAGGTCAAGGCTATGATCTGGAGGCGTGCGCAACATTGACATCGATCGAGAGTGGGCGGCTAGGTCTTCACACTGAGACACCCAGTCGGGGACGAGTTGCTCCTCGCCAGCCCCGGGCTGGCCTGAGTGGTTCACCCTTTCTCAAGTCGTGCGGCAGTGTTCAGGTGCTCGGCGTTTACTGACCTAGATGGCCAAGAAGTCTATAGTCCGGGATGTCTTGGTCCCGCAACACCAGGATCGCGTCAAAAAGGTGGCCGGAAACGCAAACTGAGAGCTACCGCTCCGTCATGGGATACAATCGAGATGAATACACTCTAATTCGAGGACAAGATCAGCATTATTTGATGCGTTGGAGACAAGCAGAGCCAAATATGGTACGTAACCGAGGGTAAAGAGGAGGGCTATTGTACTACCACCGCGTACAGGAGTAAACGTACGAGACCGAGCGTAGAGATATGTACAGGTGAGTGGGGATCCGGGAGAAATGCGAAAGCGACGGGGTACTGCTACAGATCGAGTCGTGGATATCTACTAAGAGTATATGGTAATAGAAGCAAACTAGAAAAGTACGTCCTCAACGGATTCTTGATATTGCATCCTAGTCGAGTCAGCGCACAAGTGCCGCTGGCAGGCGCTAGCCGCCTGAGGGCGCATGGTACACCCCTTGAGTGAGCTCGCTGACGCTTGAGAGATACGTTCCCCAATCGTCCAACCTACACGAGTGGGATTGTGAGCACCATTGCCCAGCATAGCTTATGAGCGAGGGGTGACGCACTCGAATCCAGACGGTGCGTTCGACCACATAGCAACAGTATCGTTATCTATGAGGGCCTGCATATTCGGGTCCAGTCCCGTCGCGTACTGCCCTTGCCCAGCAATCATCGCCTGGTCCGATTGTGCCGCTGTATCAGCGTCGCCAAGACTAGTCTTTCCGCCTTCGAATAGTGTGTTAGGCGCCGACGCCGACGTCACGAAAGAGGGGCTGTTATAGCCGAACTGTGTGTACATGTCCATGTTGAACGGAAGTGATGCATCAGGTAGACCAGGCTGGCCAAACTGGGCCGTGTTGGCAGAGCCGCTGGGGATATACCCACGCCCCAGTATGTGGGTGGCAGGCCCTGATTCTGCGCCGACTGTCCAAAGCTTTGGGAGCTGGCGGAGGACTGCTCGTGAGGATTGATAGGGAGACGCCCAAGCTCATTGCTGTATAGGGGCAAGGCGAATGACATGGGCGGCTCGGTCGGCGGTTGCGATTCTCCATGAGCCGTCGCAGGCTGCTTTCCAGCGGCATTTACGCGACGTGATCCAGCAATTGTGCGTGGCGCCTCCGTGACCGAAAGGCTAGGCGAATTCGTCCCGAGTGTCGAGGATGACGCAGGACTGTCGGCGTCTCGGTCGCGTTTGTTGTTCGCCGGAGGGCTTGGTTTCGGAAGAGGCAGCTCTCCGACTGACGCAAGTTCGTACAGGATATCCCTATCCGACGTCATCTCAGTGGACGTAAACGACGATCACTCCGCAAAGGGAGCTTACCAAAGACGTCCTGCGGAAGGCCACCTGTGGATAAGGAGTAAGTGCGCATGCGCAGGATGACACACTTTGGTGTAAAAATAGGCGAAGAGCACGCACCGAACCTCGCATCTCCGAAGCGCCTGCATGCATTTGTGCACTTCAAGCATTTCCTTACTTGGATCTGTATTCAGCCCAGATCGTCTGCCGCTCCAGATATTAAGAAGCAGTACGACCCCTGCCGTGAAGGTAGTCATCTGCTTGGCGAGCGGTTGACGGCACGGGCGGTGATCAAGGGATAAGATATCGCACCTGTATTTGAGGTAGCGCAGGCAGGCCGCGGCGATGGCGCAGTTCGACGATGTGACTGCATGACCGGGCGGCGTTGGTGCAGATGGCTAGCGAAGGAAAAGAGAGGGGAAAGGGCTTGCTCGGAGAAGGGATGAACGAGCGGTGGATGAGGATCTGGATGAAATAATACATGCTGTAAAGCCAAGCTGACTGCTCGAAGAACTTGAGGTTCTCGCGGGCCGGATCCCAGCGAACTTTTGAGAGGTCAGGAGCGTCAGCGAAAGTATAGTCTAGTCAAGGATGAACGGCGTACGGTGATCGGGCACAGAATCTATCCACTTATTGAGCGCAGAGTCTAGTTCTGCGACGATGTGTTGCTCCCACTGGTGGCCGATGAAACCGAGCGTGATTTTCGATTTATTGATAGAGTACTGGTTCGAAATAATCAATACGTTTACAAGGGGACAGAAACGAAACGTACGATGGTGCGTAAGAGGATGGCGAGGACTTGATTGAGTTTCAGAAGGAGGATGAAGCCAGTGACATAGGAGGGCTTGTTGGGAGGCTGTTTGAAGCGCTGCGAGGGGTCCGAATGTTCCCAGTACTCATCGTCACACTCGACGGGCAAGTCGACGTCGAAACTGGAAGCAGTCAATCACGATGACAAGAAATAACGGAGGAGTGTACGCACTCTTCGTCTTGGATAGCACACGGCCTGCCCAATGCCGCACTGCTGAGTCGGTCCATAGTGACCAGAATCCTAAGTGAGATAGGGGAAGATATCAGGCAGTGTATCGGCATGGCTAAGACTTTAGTTACCAAAATGCACGCTTCCACAATTCGTCTTCTACCGTCAAATGTTCCCTCTCAAACTTGCGGCGGTGCGCGCCAACGTCCTGCGCCAGGCGGATACCAATGCCAATCATGGTCCAACATGACTGCGGCGCCGAGGATCCTTGAAGGAACATGACTGAGAGCTTGAGATGCGGAGTAAGCCATTGTACCATGAGAGCAGAGCGAAAAAACTGACACAGTAAAATTGCAAATCATAGAGCGAGGGAGGCGCCAGGAGTGACTTGCGTAATTGTTGAACCTGGTGGAACCACTTCCATCCTGCTGAATACCAGGATTCGACACCGTCCATCAGGACACGCTGGTCGTCCGAAAAACGCGAGGCGACAGCGCACACCAGCAGCACGTTCGCACCAAAACTGTCGTCGCGCAAGTGAAGGCCCTCCGCAATGGACCTTTTGAATGTGGGAGCGTGAAGTAGGGGGAAGGAGAAGTTGGTCTTCTCAAAGTAGATGTCGACGAGGGATGACATGAGATCGTCTGGTGGAAACTCAAACGTGACTTTCGATATCTCGTGTGTCGGGCGTTCCCACTGGGTGAAGGTTAGGATGAGTAGCAACCAGCAAGAGCGACGCATACTCACCGGCATCGTGGTCCAAAACTCGTGGCGCCGGTTCCCGAGGATGGCTCTGGATTGGAATGACACTCCGGTGTACACATTCTTCAGCTCCATCGCCTCATGCACGAGCATCGCGCTGCTTGACTTGCCAAAGAACCGTTTCCGCTCTGTGGAGTCGATGTCAAGATGGAGTTGGTTGAAGTCCCTGGCCAGCAGCACATGCGCAAAGTCGTCGTCCTCCGGATAATCCTGATGCGGCGTGCCCACTTTCCGGATAACCTCAGTCGCGATATCGGTTGGGCGCCGGCGCCCTGAATGCGCAGGCTTATCTTCCGAGTCTGGAAGCGGCCCAAAAGGTACCTTTTGTACGAGCCACGCGTCGGCGTCGGCTACTGCATCGAGCTCTTTCAAGATGTCATAGCCTGGATATAACTGGACTAGCGTCAGGGGACATATGTGGCGCAAGGAAAAGCCTAGAGTCGGGGCGTAAAGTAGGCCGTACCCGAGTTAGCACTTTCTCCAGCTTTTCTACACGGTTCTCTAGTCGTTCGACGTATCTGGTCGTACTGTCAACCACATTGAGCTGTGTGGAAGGGGAAGAATGACGTACCCCTTCGGCGGCCCACGTTTCTGGTGCGAATGAGTATTGGACCCACCCTTATCAGCATGCCACACGCACCTTCGCGGCTTCGACGTACGTGCAATCGAAGCTGTAGGCAATGCAATTCGAACACCGATTCCCTGGCATTTGGCCACCATCGCCTGAGCAGTACCTTAATCAGTAATTACCGGGGACCAACACGAACTTACATCGAACTGAAAAGGGCATGAACATTCAGAAGATCACAAGACAAGTTTCGACGTACTTTTCTTTCGTCGACAGATGTCGCAGGCACGCTGGACCCTCCTTTTCTTGGACAGCGGGTTTTCATTCTCGTTGTAGTCTTCCTCGTTGGAGGACATAGTCCAAGGAGCGTCCAGGATAGACAATGACCTCAGATTGGAAGCTAGGATGTTTAGGAGATGGTGGCTGTAATAAATAATGACATGATCGAGGGCTGATTGCCGTGCCTGGAAACGTGGTGCCGCTGCTTACGCGGTCCTCGGCGATACTGGTGACTCGCAGTACGAGAACCCCGCAAGAACCGCGACACTGCGGATGCGTCGAGAGACAGCAAGGAACACGTCACTTCCGCTGCGCTCGCCCTGGCTGCGTTTCGCGTTGAATTGGGTTCGCGAAGGCCGTGGAAGATGTCTATCATGACCATACCAGTTCTTCAACACTCTTCAGGCATTCACAACTGTCCGTGAAAAAGTCTTGGCGTTACTGTATTGCGGTCAATAACTACCCTCGAGTCAGATGGAGTCATGGCAGCCTTCCGAGTTTTTCCTTCACAAGACGCCGATGACCAGGTGTTTATTGCTTTTCCCCATATAAAGTGGGGCTATGTGCCACGACCTGCTTCGACGAAGCAATTGTAATATCGGACCGGTACTGCGCAGTGGGAATTGAGAAGGCTAGACACGCAGCCGCTTCGCGTTTCAACGTCCTAACGACTGCGGAACCCTGGGCGGTACTGCTTGAAGTCGGGAAGTGGTGTCACTGCCAGTGGCGTGGAATAAATTTCTCAGATTGGCATTGCTGCGGTACCCTGCGGTACCTCTTCGTAGACAGATGGGCCCCATCGTATACGATACAGCTAGAGGCCTTGGTCGAGCCCGCGGGTAATTAAGTATGTACAAGGAGAAATGATTTACAGTGAACATTAAGCAACTTGAGAGACTGTGCAAAATGCGTAGTTGTGTCGATGTGGTTTGCGAGGGTGATGTACATGGATAAGGAGACAATAATGCCAGGGTGCAGGAGAAAAAAAATATAAGAGCATGGAAAGCGATGGGTGGCGGACAATAATAGTATGTGGTAGATGGGGGAACCTCCCGCCGTCGTACCTGCAGGTTCGACAAGCCGGAGGGTGAATTAAGAATGAACGACAGCGTGATTAGGAATGAGTGAGAATGAGAAAGCAGCAGGAGTGAGTTAATCATACAAATGAACCCAGAACACAAAAAAAGGAATCGCGTCCAGAACGATCGAAAGACCGACTCTGCAACGACGCTGGGACCAGACCGACTACCACCCGAGTAGTGATAGTCGTTCGCCCAGCTCCTGTTCCTCGCCATGGCTTCTTCTTCCTCTCCTCCCTCTCATGTTCCGCTTCAGTTGTCACTGCGCCTCCGCTCCCCCTTCGTTCTCTCTCTCGATCTTCAGGACGGGCCCGCGCATTCCATTCGCCCCTGCTCCCTGCTCCCTCGCCGTCAGCTGCACCATGCTCGGTAACGCTGTCAACGGCCGCAACCCGCCTCAAGTACAGTCCCGCCTCTCGCACCCCCGCCGCTCGCAGTCCGGCGAATTCCCCCAAATTTATCTGTGCACCTGACGTTCCCATAACAAGTTCCGCCGCAGACTTTCCGACATTTCCGTTTGCAGCATCAGTCGGCGCGTCGTACGGGGGGTCGAGGGAGGTGCAGGTGGCGGTAAGTTGTACGGATGGCCCAGAGGTATCGGTGCCGGGGTCGGCGCAGGTGCCGGGTGCTGCTCCTGGCGACGCTGTTGGCCATGCTGCGAAGAAGACGCGCCATTCGGGAGCGGTTGTGTCGCTCTCCTCCCATTCCTTGCAACCTCAGGCTCCCGCAGCCACTCTGGGACGGCTCTGCCTCCTCAGTCGCAGCATCCTTCTTTTCATTCGCCACGATGCCCCTTCTCCTCGCAAATGCCTCCAACTTCTCCTGAACAACGCTCTTTGACCCCAACACCGCGTCCCGCCCATTCTCCTCCCATCACTATCACTGTCGTCCTCCATCTCCTGGTCCGCAGGGCGCGCCCTAGGCCTATACCCTCCACTTCCACTGCCGGACAGCCGCAACCGCAGCCGCCGCCGCCATACCAACACCCGCCTCACGCGCTACACTCCCCACCTGCACCTGCGACGCAATCGGCAGCGCCGCCGAGCTCTTGCTCACTTCAACCCCGGCGCCATCCCCGCACTCGGCCTTCTCTGTTGCGCCTGCCCTTGTCCTTGTCCTCGTGCTTGTCCAGCCCCAATCCCTGTTCCGACGCCCTTCTCTCTCCCGCACTCCCGCTGCCAGGTGCCGTCATCGTCAGCCCGCCGCCCACGCCCTTGATCTCTCCAGAGCTGTGTCCGCGTCTATACGGGTGGCTGGGGGGAAGATCTTCGGGTCCGGATTCATGAGCTGCGTAAGCAACCCAACGCTCCTCGTGCGCTTCCACGCGAGCTGCTCCTGGCTCGGCACCGGCTTCTTCGCGAACATCTCGCGGATCCGCTGTGCTTCCAGCGCCGCTGCTCAACCACGTACTGTGCGTGCGCGGCCTGATTCCGACGACTCTGCTGGGCACGCGAGAGATGCGGTTGGTGCTGCTGGGGTTGATGTTGGTGGCTGCTGGTGCTGCGTCGACGGCGCCTGGGCATGGTTCAGTTGCGGCTGTGAATGATTGCGGCGGCTCGTGTGGCTGTGGTTGTTGGCCTGCGCCTGAGCAGCGGATGCTTGGGCTTGCTGCTGTCCACCGCGCATCACGACGACCTCCACGTCGTCCGCGCTCACATCCTCGCTCGACCACTCTCCGTGTCCCCGTCCTCCTCCTCGCCGTCCTGTGCACCCGACCGGTTATCCGACCCACTATCGGTATCGGTCTCGGTCTCGTAGTCATCCGAGTCGCTCGTGGCAACACAATCGTCCGCCGCAGCTGCTGCGGGGGAATCCTGCGCAGATCCGGCAGGTTTCTGCGCTGACGGCGGCGGAGGCAGGCGCGTGGACGGACTGGGTCCTCTGCAGCGGCGCTTGCGGCAGTCGCAGGCTTCAAGATGTTATTCCTGGCCTCCACCTCATGCTTCGGACCCGACACCGACGACCCGCTCCCGCGCTCTTCGAGCCCAACGCACTCCCCTCATCCGAATGCGACCCAATATTAAACGTCGGCCTCTTCTCCCTCCCAGCCTGCCACCCACACCAGCCCTCCCCGACCCGGACCTCCTCAGCGGGCCCAGTGCCGCCCTTCCCGCCCACAACGACTCCCTTCTTCGCTCCTCCCGCCGCGGCAGCCAAAGTCATAGTCAACCCCGGCAAGCCCCGCATCCGCACCACGACTCCGGCTGCGACTCGTGCTCTTGCTCTTGTTCCTCCCTACTCCACGGGCCGCCCGGTGCCTCTCCACCGCCAGCGCTGCTCGCACTGCTGGTCTGCCGTATATGCCCCTGCGCGCGTGGGCGTGCTCGTGAAGGCCCGCCTGTGGTGCGCGTGCCGGTTCAGGTAACAAATGCCCCGACGATGACCCCGAGCTACTCGCTTTCCTCAGTGGCGGCGCCACGGGCGTCGGCGAGCCGCTCTTCGTCGTCGTATTTGCTGCGGAAGTTGCGGGAGCAGCAGCCGGTACTGTCAGTATTGTCGCCTCTGCCTTGTGCGAGGGTGCGGCGACCTCGCAGCGGACACGGTGGTCGACGGAGAAGAAGCCACCGTCCGGCCGGAGCCGGAGGAGGCCGAAGACGAGCTCGACGTAGTGCTGCCGTCCGCAAGGACGAACATCGGCTGCGGCAGCATCGGCATCGGCATGAGTGAATCCGAAGTCACCCGTGCGTCCGACGGCCGTCATGAAGCTTGACGTCACCATCCCGGTCCCAGCGCCAAGGTATGGCGTAGCAGGAGGTGTGGGGTGCGGGGTCGGACCTGGTGTGGGGTTCACCACGACCAGACGCGGGAGGGCTGGGGCTCGCGGTGGTGTTGAGGGCGCTGAGACCTGGACTTGCACTTGTGGGGCGGGTGAAGAAGCCCGTGCTGCTGCTTCGCGATCGGGGAGTTCTTCGGAAGACTGGACGGTGGAACCGCGCGTTCCTCAGAAGCAGCGGGGGTGGGGAGATGACACCGCATTGACGTGGAATCGGTATTGGCAGCCCGGGTCGCTGGATCAGAGGGCGGAGGAACGATGGATGATGTGCGGATGGCGGGGAAAAGTATGATGTTATGAAATTGGCGTTGGCGTCGCTCGATAAGCCTATTGAGCGGGAAATGGGGTATTGAGTGGGAGGGAGGGGATTGGGCAGCATGTCAACGATTATCCTCCCGACATAGCTGTTGCGTCGCACTAAAGTAGGCCTGGAGATTGACAGCGGTGACGCATTTGGTTGTGCCTGGGGGTCCGGGCGAGGTGAGGATGCTGTGATCAAGAAGTTAGTGACATGAGCGATGAATGGAAAATGGTGATCAAATATGTATAAGGGTAATGCTAGGAATCGAGGGTGACGATGCACGGAGGGGGACTGAACAGCATGGGGGACTTTGAAAAATCCAGGAACAGGGAAGATCAAATGAAGATCCAACACATGTCGATGGACTATCATGGTCGGTGATGAATGGAAGTTGAAGACGCAACAAGCCATCCAGCAAAGCAGAACGAAGGGATGAAACGGCAAGACAGAGATGAAAAGGTTCAAGAGGTTGCACTCACCAGACACTTGAACTGCGGCGGACGGCAGTGACTGGCCAGTTCTCGACAACAATATCTCCTGGGTCTCCAGATGTACCTTCACGTCGTCGTGAAGGAACACTCTTGGCTCGCTTTCTCATCGAACAATCGAGAGTCATCCCAGCTGTCCTTCTCGCTCTCTGCTTTGGGCCGCTCTGCCGCCATCTCGCGGTACCATAACCTCCACGAGATATTCTCCAGCCGGTGTCCATCCTGGAGGGAAGCCTTGCATTTTGTGAAGACTAGAACAGACACCCAGAAACGTCAAGGGTCCTCCAACCAAAACGGACATGGGTGACTCACGCGTCCAAAGGCCACATAAGGCTTCCCCGCCCTCCAGTTCGCGGACAGCTTCAGCGGCGACCGAAAGGACAGGAACAGGGAACTCAAAGGTCGGAGCCATGGGCTCGCTGTGAGCAGAACGTGTTGGAAGACAGCAAGAGGCTGTAGAGGGGTTACGGCGTTTGGTCGTCCAGGGCGTGGGCGATCCGGCTCAATGGTGTGATGGAGCTTGTTGGGTCCGCGGGTCAGGAACCGATGGAAATGCCGAATACTGGTGACCTGCGAAAAATTGAAGCTCGCCGCAGGGTTTTGGGCGCTGCTCGCTGCTTGGGACAGCCGATGCGATGATGTGGTAGCTGGAGAGGCCGTGCCTCGCTAGACGCTCCCGACAACGGCGACAACGAGAAAATAATGAGCCAGAAAATAATCGATCTTGTTGAATATCCCGGCCCGCCGCCTGCCCCGAATCACGCGATATCACCGTTGGCATGGATTTTCCGGTCACGCACACCCCAAAATGGGCTACTTACGTAAGCCGGGTTATCATCTGACCGTCCCTACGTTTCACCTTTCCCCGGGTATGCCCACCCATGACTTGCATTGCGCCTCATGTCTTGTCATGTAATCTCACCAAGTACGCTCGATGCCTATCGGTGAAGAGCTGGCCTATTACGCAGCCCACGGACGTGAAATTCTCAACGGGACTCCGTTGACAGTGCGGTGAAATCGGACCTTTGATTTGACCACTTGCAAAGTACGTATACGCTACCCCACCGCCGGCGACAGCCTTGTGGAAATTTAAAAATATGGGGTAACTAACCCTGCTAAACCCAGCTAAATTCATGAACCCAGCCATCAGGATCCAGGACCACCCGCGTTCGAGAATCGAGACACGTTTGCAGCGGCGCAATCACAAATTACGTGCTACGCCCATGTGCGTACGACAAACAAGGGTGCTCCCTTCGTACTGTCCTCCCATGCATCTCCTGCTTGCACAAGCCCATCCACATCCCCCAGGCTTTCCAGTTCCCAAGAATTGGGAATTTCTCAGTTGCAGACCAGCAGGGACACACACACCCTACCTACTTCGCATTTGATCCGCCTCAAGCGTGATATATCTGTTGGCAGGGCAGCCCGACTTGAGGATACGCAGGCAACCACGTTGGGAAAGCGCGAGGATATCCATGTCAGCTGCTTTACATGTCCATGGAAGGCGTGTCGCCTCGCGACCTGAATTAGGTGCTCCCGCGTTAGCATGTGACGTCCTCGACCCACTGCAGCCCGAACAACTTTGAGCCGTGAGCGAGTAACCATCGCACATGCGCGCTTGCGCTCTACGTTGTCAGGCTCTCGCAGGCGGCGCGTACCCTGTCTCTACATACTACGGCAACTCGGTGCATCAACCGTTTGCGTCAGTATTCAAAGCTTCCCCGCCAGACCCCAGGCTTTCAACGTCTTCGATGCTTCTTCCCCGCACCACGTCATCTACGACGCCAACACCCTCCAACCTATCTTCTCAACCCCAGGCTGGCGAAGCGGTCACGTCAGCGGTGCCATTCAAGCAATCTCCAACGCTTCATGCAAGTGATGATGTCGCATGTATTCTATCACCGCATCTGTACTATTCCCGCTCTGTCTGTGTGCGCACCCTGCCTTCTCCTACCACAGCCGGGATCCGGATCCGACATCCAAATCGAGAAACTGGTACCCATCGATATTTCTCGGACCTTGTTCTGGACGAGACTGGCCGGCCGGTCCACTCTGCACATCTTGTGATGGTACTCGAGGTGTATTTCGTATTCGAAGGTCATCCCGCCTGTCTTGGTCGACGCCCGTATTTCACCGCTGCATTTGCTTCATTTCCGAATCTTTATTGTCTCCCATCGCTGCGCGAGGCCTCCAATTTAAGGAATACCATTGCAAACGGTCGTCCCCATATTCATCCGAGCGTCGTTTATCGCCCCCGAACGTAAATCCCAACGCATGCGAAAGCTGTCCTTATCGAGGAACGGCGCGATTCCGAACGGGCGCGCTGACTATAAATAGCGGATGCGCGTTTGCTTCCGCCTCGGTCCCGCCTCGCGCGTCTGGGTCCGCGTCATCGATCATCGATGCTGGTGCTTTGCAAATTGCCTGTCCTGGCGGGGGCGTCGTGTCTGAAGTGTGTCGTCGCAATACTGTCCCAGCCAACGTGGACCTAGCCTCGAATTCGTACACCAACTGTCGGTGTAACTGAAGGAGTCAAATCATCGGGACTCGGGAGGAGCACTGCGACTTCAAATATCCCGCCCGACCGATCGATCCCTGGCATGTGCCTGTGGAGACGGGGTAAAAAAATTCTTCCGCTCAGGTATGTACCTCTCCCTGAGGAGAGGAAGCACGCTAAGTACCCTATCCCACCAAGCTAACGCGACGTGTCTCCTCTGACTGCGAACCAGTAGTGCACCCTACACAGCAAGTTTCGCAGAGCTCGCACTATGGAAGAACAGGTCGCGTTCGAACTTTGAAGACACTGTACATTTCAGGGCAATGATAGGGTATAGGATCATCCGGCCGCGGGGGTGCAAGTCAGCGATAAGTACTTACACGGACGACGCGAGTGGAGTTGGGCGGTCGATTTTAGGGTGCTCTTCGGGAGCCGCCCGACAGGAAAGGAGCCATACCGTACTTAAATTTGGGAGAGACTGCTGCGGCGACACGCGACGAACAGAATTGAGCAAACTGCAATGTAGTCAAGACGCAGGTGGTCGCAATTGTAGCAGCCACGTCGGTCCGAATCTCGAAAGCGGATTGCTAAAGACAAGGTCGCTCGCTATATGTAACGTAATTGCGATATCCTCTCCAGACGCGGGCTTTCTACGGGGAAGACAGCGGACTTCTATTCGTTCTTAGGACTCTGGGTCGTCTCGACGGTACATTTACACGTAACTTACAGTGGAAGGGGGAACGGGCTCAAGCCGTGCTCTTGATTCCCGACTTGACAGCCAGCCACTGGCAGGCAAACCGCGGGGAACATTTAGTAGGAGATCAGGATGACGGTTGCTTACCTCGCCACGTTAGGCCTCGTCTCCACCTCCAAGACCTTATACCCAGCTTCAAGATCGCCTCGTACCCATCCAGCTTCGCATCCAGTTTTCCAAGATACGCCTCGAACGCAGCGGCGTCCGTCGCGAGGCCCATGTACCTACCGGCGGGGTCACCTCAGCTTAGGCCTCACGTATCACCACAAGTCCTCGCGACTTCTGAGTCGCAAGACGGCTGCACGTAGTACGTAGTACGTACGGCTTGATGATCTTCTCGGAGATCGCGCAAGAACACGGGAGCACGGGGGCGCAGGTATCTGTCATATGATACCCCTCGCGCGACTCTGCGCTCGTATCGCATGACCAGTGCCAGCATTCGATATCGATCAGACGGCAAGGCAGAGCTCGAGTCTCGAGACAACGACATAGGTCGAACAGCCAGAAACGGAGAATGAAAAACACCTTCAGAAGTCCCAGTGACAGAGCGAGGATCTCCGCAGTCCTGCTCATGATTAATATTGGTGGACGAGTTACGCGTAGCATGCATATGTCGAGGATACCGCAAGGCCGACAGGTACGCCCCGGGGACAGTTCAACGCTCCCGAGCCGCAGCGAGCTCGAGTCGAGATACAGACTGAGATGTTATTGAATTTCGCTCGATATATGCGTGCACACTACAGTATACCACCTGCCGAACTCGACGCGACAGATCACCGTCCAACCACCCCAAGTCTATGCATATGACGACCTGACACAACAAAGACATCAGCATCCATCCACCGACACAAAAATCCTCGAGACGGCAAGACAAAGACACCAAGGATTCAGATAAACGGGCACCCCTATCCCTAAGGACGGGGACAGCCCAATCACAAGCTCAAGCCGGACATCGATCACCCAAAACTCCCCAAGCTCCCTCTTCCGAGTTCCGAGAAGAGGGCTCTTCGAAGCGTCATATGGCCCCGGCAGCAATCTCATCACCTCCCACTAGTACTTGTACTTGTACTTGTCCCATCCCCATGAACAGAAACACCACTCACCCGAACCCGACCGAACATAAATGCGTCACTTCACTCCTCGTCGTCGTCCTCCTCATCCGTCAACTCCTCCCCCTCCTAACGCCCGCATGCCGCTCGAAGCCCTCGCGCCGAGCCCAGTGCCGCCCGTCAGTGTAGGGCGCGAGGCGGAGCGGGAGGAGGAGGGTGTGTATCGGGCTGTTTGTGGGAGGGGGGGGGGGGGCAAGTGTCGGCAACGTGGATATATGCGGAAGGGAAGGGAAGGGGTACGCACTATCCCGCTTCGCCGATGTTGAAGAAGAGCTGGAGGTTGCGCCTGGGTCTATCGGGTACAGCGTCCATGGACCACGTTAAGGTTAAGCCACGGGAAGACAGGGAAGGGAAGGGAAGGGAACACGGACCCGAGGTCATACGAGTTCACGAACGTCTGTCACCACACACCCACGTCATATCGTCAACACTCCGCTAAAAAAGCCAGACGAGGCTTACCTCTCCCCTCTCCCTCGCCTTCCGCCTGTACACCTCGAAATCCTGTCCCTCGACACTCGTCTCGGCCCTCGCGACGCCATACAAGTGGTACGCGAGCATGATCCCCACCGCGAGGCACAGGACGACGGAGAGGAGGTACGTTATGATGAATGCGATTTGGGACGCGGTGCGGCCATTCTTCGTAGGGAGAGCTGAGGCCGAGGGCGGAGAAGAGGTGCGGGTAGCCGAGGGTGCTGAAGGAGAGGGTGGAGAGGACGAGGTAGGCCCTGCGCGTTTGAGGCAAGAGGCAAGAGGCGAGAGGTAAGACGGAGCGAGAGGAGGGAAGGGAAGGAAGGACGTACATGAAGAGCACAAAGTGGCGCTCGTTATGGAGCCCGACGCATTGGTTGATCCCTGTCGGAGAAGAAGAAGACTGGGGTATGAGTTTCTCACTATGCGCAGCCTGTAGTGAGAAGGGTATACGAAGGGTTGGAGCGGGACGCACACTGCCGGGAATGCGAGGATGTGCTGAGTGAAAAGTCAAAGTTGGGGAGGGGAGGGGGACGTACGGACAGTGGTGGTCGTATTTGAGCACGCAGCGATTACATATCCGGCAATGGTGTGTTCTCTGCCGGCGTCGTGGTTAGAGGAACGAGCATCCCACTCCCGCGCTTAACACCTACCTCCGGCTTCGTCTGCCCACACTTCCCACACTGCGTCGTCTCCGCCCGCGTCACATGCAGCACAGACGACCACCTCACACCGCCCGTCAGCGCCCTTCCTTTCGCCAGACGGCTACGCCTTGCCCACAGGATGCTGCGCCGCGGCTCCGCAGGCGGCTCGTCGACGAACCCTGGCCTGACGGTGCACACGTAGAAATAGTGTGCGAAGAGGTTGAGTGCGA
>BRPK01000029.1:0-52964 GCA_026008595.1 Lyophyllum shimeji
GTTGCGCCCGGGTGAACAGTACGCCCCCGTTGGCCAGTTCAAATCGGTTCGCATGTCTTTCCATAGAGTCTGCAGAAACACTTTCCATTGCTGCCCTCTCTACGCGTGAATCTGATTCGAACGAAGACGTACCCCCCTCCTCCACCGTCACCAAATCCAACTTCGGACCTCCCGACTCTGATGTGCCGGAGGTCACCATCAACATCCGCTGCCGCCGCGGTCTACCGCGCTGGGAGAAGCGCCTGCCACGCAGCTTCACCCTCGCTGCCACCCCCAGTCGTAACTCCTTGATCCTAGGGGTGGAAGTCGTGACCACCGACACCCAGGAGATCCTAGGCCTGAAGGCTCTCCTGGATAGCGGCGCTTCCAGACTCTTCCTGCACATCCGCTTCGTGCGCCAGCATGGCATCACTACCCGAACTCTCTCTCGGCCCATCCCCGTCAAGAACGTAGACGGTACCGCGAATGCCGCCGGCGCCATCACCGAGGTCGTCGACCTAGTACTCCGGTACAATGGCCACTCGGAACGTGTGGTGTTCGCGGTCACCGATCTTGGCGAGCAGGATATGATCCTCGGATACACTTGGCTCAAGGAGCACAACCCGGAGATTGACTGGGCCGCCGGCACGGTATCCATGAGCCGCTGCCCGGCCCGCTGCCAGACGTGCCGAGAGGAGGTAAAGGTAGAGCGCAAGGCGCGGAATAAGACCCGTGCGGCTATCCGCGCCTGCCGCTCCAGCGGCGTCCCCGCCCCCGAGCCTGAACTGGACGACATTCCAGAGCTGTACCCGGATCCGGATTGTGAGGACGACCCTCCGCCGGAGGCGAACCCGGAGACGGACCCTGTTCCGGACTCCCGGGAAGCCGACACCATGGAGGAAGGTGATCGACTGCTTGCGACGGCTCTCTTCGGTTACCCGGCTGCTGAGGAGATCCGCGCGAGCCAGACGACGTCTCAACGCCTAGCGGAGGCCTTCGCGCGCAATTCCGCGCCGAAGGACTTCTGCGACGCCGTCCCCGATTACCTCCACGACTTCGAGGACGTATTCTCCAAGGCCGCTTTTGATGAACTCCCGGAGCGCAAGCAATGGGACCACGCTATCAAACTCGAACCCGGCTCCACACCTAGCTCGTGCAAGGTCTATCCGCTCGCCCCCAATGAGCAGGCCGAGCTAGACGCGTTCCTGGAGGAGAATCTCAAGTCCGGCCGCATCCGCCCCTCGAAGTCTCCCATGGCGTCCCCGGTGTTCTTCATTAAGAAGAAGGACGGCTCCCTTCGTCTAGTTCAGGACTACCGAGCGTTGAACGCAATAACAGTGAAGAACCGCTATCCCCTTCCCCTCATTTCCGAGCTCATCAAATGTTCTTCGGACTCACCAACAGTCCCGCCACCTTCCAGACGATGATGAACGACATCTTCCGCGATCTCATAGTGCAGGGAGTCGTTTGTGTGTACCTCGATGATATTCTAATCTATACGAAGACTCTTGAGGAACACCGGCGTATCACCCGCATCGTCCTGGACCGCCTCCGCAAACATCGTCTGTTCCTGAAGCCCGAGAAGTGCGAGTTCGAGAGGACCGAGATTGAATATCTCGGCCTGATCGTCTCGCACGGAACGGCGTCGATGGACCCGGTGAAGGTCGCCGGAGTAGCGGAGTGGCCGGTTCCGAGGAACAAGAAGGAGGTGCAGTCCTTCCTGGGCTTCACCAATTTCTACCGGCGGTTCATCCGCGACTTCTCCCACCACGCTCGGCCGCTCTTCGACCTCACGGCTAAGGATGTTGCCTGGACCTGGGGGTCCGGGCAGCAGGACGCGTTCAACTCCCTCAAGCGTGCCATTACCTCCAAGCCCGTCCTCATCTTCCCCGACGACGACCGCCCCTTCCGGGTCGAAGCCGACAGCTCGGACTTCGCCACGGGCGCGGTGCTGTCCCAGCAGTCGCCGGAGGACGAGAAATGGCACCCGGTTGCGTTCTACTCCAAAAGCCTGAACGCCGTCGAGCGGAACTACGAGATCCACGACAAGGAGATGCTTGCCATCATCCGCGCACTCGAGGAGTGGCGGCATTTCCTTGAAGGTGCGCGGCACAAGGTCGAAATCTACACGGACCACAAGAACCTCCAGTACTTCCTGACCGCCAAGAAGCTCAACCAGCGGCAGGCCCGGTGGTCCCTGTATCTAGCCAACTTCGACTTCGTGCTGCATCACCGTCCTGGACGTAGTATGGGCAAGCCTGACGCACTTTCGCGCCAACCGGATCACGGAGACGGCAGCACTGACAACGCGGATATCGTGTTGCTCAAGCCAGAGTTCTTCGCCGTCCATGCCCTGCAGGGTCTCATCGCCGCCGGCGAGGAAGACAAGATCCTGCGGGACATCCGCCGAGGCAACCGCGAAGGTGCACAGGAGGACGTCGTCGCCAAGGCCGCTGCCGCGCTGAAGTCTGCCCGTTCCGGAGTCCGCTCTGTCCGGAGTGCAGAGTGGTCTGAGGACCAGGGAGTGCTCATGTTCCGGGGCCGCATCTATGTCCCGAACATCCCTGAGCTCCGCCGCCGGATCGTTGAGCAGCACCATGACTCCCGTGTTGCTGGGCATCCCGGTCGCTGGAAAACTCTGGAGCTCGTCTCCCGGAGCTACTGGTGGCCGCAGATGTCCCGGTACATCAGCTCCTACACCAGCACCTGCGACCTCTGCCAACGGACAAAGGTCCGGAGGCAGCTCCCGATGGGCCAGCTACACCCGCTACCCATTCCGGAGGGGCGCTGGAGCGTTGTATCCGTGGACTTCATCGTTGAGCTCCCCGAGGCTCACGGCTACGACGCGGTCATGGTTGTGGTGGACTCCGTCGGCAAGCGTGCGCACTTCATCCCGACGCACACCACTTGCACGGCTATGGGCGCGGCAAACCTCTACCGCAAGCACGTGTGGAAGCTGCACGGGCTTCCGGACGCGTTCGTCTCTGACCGTGGCCCTCAGTTCGTCGCAGAGTTCACCCGGGAGCTTTACCGCCTTCTCGGCATCAAGCTCAGCACCTCCACGGCGTACCACCCGCAGTCCGACGGTCAGACGGAGCGCGTCAACCAGGAGTTGGAGCAGTACCTCCGGGTCTTCTGCAACGAACGGCAGGACGACTGGGATGACCTCCTCCCAGAGGCGGAGTTCCAGTACAATAACCACGTCCACTCCGCCACCAAGTTCACGCCGTTCATGCTGGACACCGGGCGGAACCCGCGCATGGGCTTTGAGCCTCGGCCGCTGAACTCCAACAACGAGACGGCGAACGAGTTCTTCGAGCGCATGAAGCTGGCCCAGGAGGAGGCGAAGGCGGCCCTAGCCAAGGCGAAGGACGACATGGCCCGGTACTACGACCAGCGCCGGATCCCAGCCCCGGAGTACAAGCCCGGCGATCGTGTATACCTCGACGCTTCGGACATCCAGACGACGCGCCCCTCCAAGAAGCTCTCGCATCGCTATCTTGGACCGTACACCATCGAACGCCAAGTCGGCCCTCTCGCCTACAAGCTCCGCCTGCCCCGCTCCATGAGCCGCCTCCACCCCGTGTTCAACGCCGTCAAGCTCCGGCTTGCTCCCCCGGACCCAATTGTTACGGCGAAAGCCTTAACTCGGGTTCAAGCGTCGAAGATCGTTATGTAATCTCTGGTCAACACCGAAGAGATATCGTCAAGTCTGTCCAATGACGAAGACTTGTCTGAGTCGAGAAGTTCAGAGATCAAGATAAGAGATAAGGCGTTATATTGCCTAGGTCAAGCTGAGGAGCTTGACCGACTAAAGTACAGTTTATATACAAAACAAAGATGGTCTGTGCGCAAAGGTATAGTCATCGTAATGAGTCAAAGATGAATAAAAGGAGAACGATGATTGGTCGATGAAAAGAGGCTGAGTAATGGTGTGAAAAGTCCTGAGTAAGCACGAGAAACGAGGTAACAATGAGGCAAGGATGAGTCAGAAGCTAAATATAGATATCACGTGCATAGATAGTCCGGGAATGGGGAAAATTGTAACATTACCCCCTTCGTAGGATTGAAGTCACCGACTTCAATAATTTCCACAGGGTTCTCCGGTCATGTTGGCGACCGCATCGTCGTCGAAGTCGAAGTAGTCGTCGTAGTCGTCCTCGGGTTCCGCCGTCGGGCATCTTTTGGGGTAATGCCCAGGTTGACGAGAGTTGCACCTCTTGCAGACGAATTTGTCGCAATGGGAGGCCCAATGCCCACTTTTCCCACAAGTAAAACATTCTGCCTTCTTCGGGTCCGCGCATGGGGTGGCACGTTGTTTAGGTGGCGGTGTCATAGTCGGGGGAGGGGAGGGCGTGCGGAGATCGATGGGATTTTCCCGAGTTCCATGAGGATACGGGGTGCTTCGACGATAGTAGCGGGGTTTCTTGATTGTCACCTTCTTACGAGGGACGAGAGGTGGTTGACTGGGTTGGGCATCGGCCTGAGGGATAAGGACCGTGTCGCTTGACGAGTTCGAAATAGACGACTCGGTCGAGGGGGACGAGGGTGGTTGAAGATTATCGGATGGCGGGGGTACAGGCAGCGGAGAAGATTGGTAGGCGTCTCCAAGAACTTCTTGGAGACCAGACGAATGGAGGAGGGCGAGCATATTGTCGAGTACAGCGGTGGTGTCCTTGATTTCTTTTTCAAGAGTGCCAATCATCTTGACATTAAGCCCGTGTTGCTTTACGAGCTCTTGACGGATTTGTACAATGTCAAAGAGAATGTTGGTCGCATTCGAAAGGGAGGGGTCGTTGGCTACGGCGGCGATGGTAGTGTCACGGTTGGCGGGGTTTCTGAACCAAGCTCTGAGAGTTTCGATGGGGAAGTTGAACTCGACAGAGGAGGTGGGGATGGTGATTGCGGGGGTCTGCATGATGGTTGTATTCGATTGAATGAAGACCTTCAAAGTTTGTGCCTCCTTTTATAGGCTTGGAGCATGTCCTGTGATCGTTCAAAGTCCGCAGGTGACTGCCATGTGTTTTCGGCCGATGGGTAACCCTGCCATTTGACCAGGAACTTGTATCCCCTTCCGTGCTTCTTGTGTGCGACAATTGCTTCCACTTCGTATTGTTCTTCTCCATCGATAATGTCAGGTGGTGGCAACAGGAAGTTCGGTCCGTGTGTGTCGTTCTCGTGATAGGGTGTTAGAAGCGACGCGTGGAAGACAGGGTGGATTCGCCATTGGTTCGGGAGCTGTAGTCGGTACGTGAGTGGTCCCATGACTTCGGAAATGACAAAGGGTCCTTCTCGTTTTGGTGCCAGCTTCCGTGATTGATATCCAATCTTGAGATTCTTGCCTTCTAGCCAAACCTTATCGCCTTTCTGAAACGGTTTGAAGTTCCTCGTGGTGTGGTGCATCATCTTCTGCCGAGCTAACTCATGTGCGGCAAGAGCTTCGTCCCTGGCACGTTGCAATTGGATGATCCTTTGTTCCGCCGCTGGTACGTCGGTTTTCTGATAAGCCGTGGGGATACTCCGTGGATCAAATCCCATCATCAGATAGAATGGTGATGCGTTCCGTGCGGAATGTGATCGATTATTATGTGTGAATTCGGCGAGAGGGAGAAGGTCCTTCCAGTTCTCTGGGTTATTAGAGCAGAAGATCCGTAGGTAGACTTCGAGTTCTTGATTTACTCGTTCGGTTTGTCCATCTGTCTGAGGATGATACGCAGTGCTCATTGCCAGCTTGATGCCTAGAAGTCGTCCTAATTCTCGGAAGACTCTTGCGGCAAATTGAGGTCCACGATCGGAAATGATGGTGTCTGGAAGTCCGAATCTTCGGTAGACGTGTTGTAGTAAGAGGTCGGCGGATCCCAGAGCGTCAATTTCTTTTGTGCAAGGGATAAAAATTACCCCCTTCGTAAGGCCATGGTCTACCACGACCATGATCGAATTGTATCCATCTTTCTCGGGTAGATCCGTAATGAAATCCATGGTGATCTGGGCAAAAGGACGGGTCGTGGATGATTTAATCGGGGTGATCGGTGGAGTGGTAGGATGTGTGTTTGTCTTCATTTGTTGGCATGTTGCGCATCCTTCAACGTATCGTTTGATGAAGACATACATTCCTGGCCACCAGTAATCCCGTTTGATCAGTTCCAGCGTCTTATATTGTCCAGGGTGTCCTCCAGCAAAGGAATCATGGTATCGTTCGACGATTCGTCTTCTGAGTTCTTGATCGGCTGGGACGTAGCATTTGTCTCGGAAGAACAATAATCCGTCCTCGATCTTCCAGTCTTTTAGCGCCGACTTCGTGGGAGGGACTCCTTTGGTCTTTAGTGCTTCGATCGCGTCCATCATGACTTCGTCTTTCATTAATGCTTGTGTGAAAGCATCTTTGAGTTCCATATCGATCATTCGTACGAAGAGATGATCTGGGAGAACGATTACGTCTTCATTGTCGTGGTCCTCAGTGGGGCATAGATCTGGTCTTCTGGATAGTGCGTCAGACTGAACCATTTGGGATCCAGGTACGTGGACGAGTTTCAGGTCGAATTGAGATAGGTATAGACTCCATCTCGCTTGTCGTCTGTTTAGTTTTTGTGCAGTCCGGAAGTACGTCAGGTTCTTGTGGTCTGAAAGGATGACGGTAGAATGCGGGGCTCCTTGCAGGTATTGTCTCCATGTTTCCAATGCGCGAATTATTCCCAGTAGTTCTCGATCGTAGATCTGGTAGTTGCGTTGCGTGGCGTCGAAGGAGTGAGAGATGTATCCACAGGGGTGCCATTCTCCATTGATGTCTCTTTGCCGTAGAACTGCTCCAGTCGCGAACTTTGAGGCGTCAGATTCGATGACGAACGGCTTTGTCTTATCGGGCATAAGAAGTACCGGTGCCATTAGGAAGGCGGCTTTGAGTTTGTCGAAAGCTTCTTGACATTCTGTTGTCCAATCCCATGTTCGGTCCTTCTTTGTCAACTCGTTCAGTGGGCGTGCGAGGTCCGAATAATGGCTGATGAACTTTCGGTAGAAGTTCCCGAATCCAAGGAATGATCGCACTCCTTTGACGTTTGTCGGAGTAGGCCAGTCTTTGATCCCTGCAACTTTGGTCGGGTCCATGGCGATGTGATCATGAGAGACGATCATGCCAAGATATTCAATTTCCGTTGCTTCAAACGTGCATTTTTCCAGTTTGAGGAATAGATCGTTTTCCTTTAACCTTTGAAGGACACGGAGGGTTCGTCGACGATGTTCTTCAAGATCCGTTGAAAAGATCAGCATATCATCCATGTAGATGATAAGCCATCCTTCATCGATCATATCCTTGAAGATTTCGTTCATCATTGTTTGGAAAGTCGCCGGGGAGTTGCATAGGCCAAAGAACATGACCGTCGGTTCGAATAGCCCTCTGTTAGTTTTGAAGGCTGCCTTCCATTCGTCTCCTTCTTTAATCCTGACGTTGTTGTAGCCCCAGCGCAGATCTAGCTTGGTGAAGATCTTCGCTCCTTTCAATTTGTCCATTAGGTCTCCCACTAGTGGTAAGGGATAGGTATTCTTCACAGTTCCTTCGTTGAGGTACCGATAGTCTTGACACGGTCGGAGTTGTCCGGATTCCTTCTTGCTGACAAAGAAGAAAGGTGATGCCATAGGTGATTTGGATGGTCGGATGTAACCTTTCTTGAGATTTTCGTCGAGGAATTCATCCAGTTTCTTTTGTTCTTCTGGTGTCAACGGATAAACCTTGCAATCACGTGGTACAAAGTCCGGTTTGAGGTCAATGGCGTGGTCATAGACACGCCTTTCTGGCATGCGTTCAGAGGCCTTCTTCTCGAAGACAGACTTGTACTCCTTGTAATGTTCCGGTAGCAGGTCATCAATGGTTTTGGGTTTTTCCTCCTTTTCAGGGTTTGAATGTGCTAACCCTTGTGAGATAGAGGTCTTTGCCCGAATCCAGATGTTCTGACTGAAAGAGTATTTTGCCGAGTGAAGTGATTTGGTGATCCGTCCAATAGAAGGTCCTTTTCGCCGAATAGTGTATCCGAGTTCCCGATGTTCATCCGTGAGCGGAGCAGTGACAGGTTCAAAGATTCCGATGACCGACTCTCCTTGAATATAGCCAATAAGGAGATCGTCTTTGGAAATCGTTTCTTCGACCGGCAAGGTTTCCACATGTTCGTCGTTGAGATCCGAGGGGCTCGGGGTCTGAGGTTCAGGAATAGCAGGAATTTCTTTCTCGTCCATGAGTACGGGATCGTTGACACCAAGAGTTGGTCTCAGATTTTGTGGTTCTTCATCTGGAACTTCCTCTATCGTTGGTTTTGGCCTGCGGTTTTCCGTGTTCAGGGGTACGTCCGTCTCCAAGGTTTCCGTGGTCAGTTGTTTCGAAGTCTTGATCTGTTTGATCTCCATAGCTCTTTGGATGACAGAAGAGAATGTCTTGGAGAATCGTTTCGGGTCGATTGTGACAATTCCTGTTTCCCAGTTGATGTCCGGATTAAATCGTTTTAACCATGGTAGTCCGAGGATCATGTCTTCGTTTCCTAAATTTTGAACCAGGAATCGAGTTTGAGCAACGTGTCCTCCAATGACAAGGTCTATCCAGGTGTAGTGGGTGATTGGTCCACTAACATTGGGAGTACCATCGACATTGCGTGTTCCGATGGGCGTCTCGATGGTTCTAGTAGGGATGTGGTTTTTCTGCACGAATTTCTTGTCGATGAAGATTCCTTGTGCTCCACAGTCGAGAAGGGCTTTGGTGTCGACGTTTCTTTCATCGTACTGAGCCGAGACATCGATGCGCATAGATCTTTCATTCTCGGCTACAAGTACAGGTGAAATGGAAACGGAGGCGGTTGCTGACGTCGAGGCAGGCCGCCGCTTTAAAAACCCTCGTCTTCGAGCTTCTTCATGCATTCTTCCTTTTCCTTCTCATCGAGCGCCTCTATCATCGCTTTGATGCGGAGGTGTGTTTCTTTCCCAGTTTTGGGAGCTTCTTTCTTGAAGGAGAATTCGTACTTCTTCTGTTCAGGGACTGTTCCCTTCTTATGATCGGCTGCCCTGTGGCCTGGCTTGTGGCATTCGAAGCATAGCCCTTTCTTGAAGTGTTCCTCGCGTTCCTCAAGGGAAAGGCGATCAACGTCCATCGCATTCGGATCTCTGGTCGGTACGTAGCGTGGAGGGGTGTAATTCTTGGAGGATGTGGATGGCTTCTTGTTGTCTTGTCGGTGACGATTAATGATGGCCCTAGCACGGCGCCATTGGTTGTCGAAGCGTGACGCGTAGTCATACCACCCTTTGATCGTAGTAGGGGGTTTCTCCACTCCAAGGACCTTTTCTACCAGCTTGGGCTGGAGTCCGTCCATGAAGTACTCGATTAACGAGTTATCTTCCTTGATCTGACTTGCCGCAGCAAGTACTTTGAATTCTGCGATGTATTCATCGGCAGTTCCAGTTTGTTTGAGGACTTTCAGCTTTGCTCTGGCATCGCCAGCAGCGTCAGCTGCGGAGAACGCATCCTTGAGTTCTCCTACGAAGTCTTTCCATGTTCCCCACTCGTCTAGGGCAAATAGCTCGTCTAGCTTCGTCTCTTTCCATGGTCCAGCCGTACCTCCATTCATGAAGGAGAGGGCGAAGGTGATCTTCTTTCGGTCGGTGTTATAGACATCCGAGTTCATCTCGAGATAGAGACGAATGTTCTGGAGCCATTGATTCAATTTGGATCGGTCTCCATCGAAGTCGCTTGGGGTTCTGATCTTTAACTCTGCTGGCTTGGCTGCCGCAGTAGTGGTGACGGTTCCAGTTGGGGCCATGATGACTGGTGAAGAAAGGATAGGGGTAGGTGGTTCTGGTTCTGGTTCTGGTTCTTCAGGTGCGGGTTCTTCCTCTTGTTCTTCTTCTTCTTGTTCTTCTGAGTACTCGTCGGTGAGATACTCGTCTTCTTGGGAATGGGATGATTCGGGTTCAGGAGAAGGTGCTCGGAATGTCGAGCCTGGTCGGTTGGGAGTTCGTTGGGTAATCGTGGTGTTGCCTGTACCGTGATAGGTAGGCAGGGGAGGCAGCTTGACCTTTTGTTACGGCGAAAGCCTTAACTCAGGTTCAAGCGTCGAAGATCGTTATGTAATCTCTGGTCAACACCGAAGAGATATCGTCAAGTCTGTCCAATGACGAAGACTTGTCTGAGTCGAGAAGTTCAGAGATCAAGATAAGAGATAAGGCGTTATATTGCCTAGGTCAAGCTGAGGAGCTTGACCGACTAAAGTACAGTTTATATACAAAACAAAGATGGTCTGTGCGCAAAGGTATAGTCATCGTAATGAGTCAAAGATGAATAAAAGGAGAACGATGATTGGTCGATGAAAAGAGGCTGAATAATGGTGTGAAAAGTCCTGAGTAAGCACGAGAAACGAGGTAACAACGAGGCAAGCATGAGTCAGAAGCTAAATATAGATATCACGTGCATAGATAGTCCGGGAATGGGGAAAATTGTAACACCAATCCCTGGCCGCTGCGCTCACCCGCCTCCGCCTCCAATGTTGATCGACGACGAGGAGTGGTTCGACGTCGAGGACATCCTGGACAGCCGCTTCTTCCGCCGCAAGCTCCAGTACAAGGTCAAGTGGAAGGGCTACGGCTATGAAGACACCTCCTGGGAGCCTGTGGAGAACATTGCACGCGCCCGCGACCTGGTCCGCGAGTTCCACCGCCGGCATCCCAACGCCCCCAAGCAGGTCCGCGGGATGTTCCCCGTGGACCCGGCGGCCCTGCGAGCCGCGCGCGCTCCGGTGCATCGGGGCGCTGCACCCTAGAGGGGGGTGATGTAAGGGGACGTCCCTCTCCCTTCCTTTTCCTTCTATTTCTCTTCCCTTCACTACAATACTTTACTTACTTCTAGATGTACTCGACCCGGGCGGCTTCTGGATCCCGCCTGCTCATCCCGCCGGACTCCGTACTTCCCCCGCCGGCCTCCGTACTTCCCCCGCCGGCCTCCGTGCCCGTTCCGCCGGACTCCTCGTTCCTCCACCGTCAGATCCCGGATTCGCGGTTCATCGTTGCGCCACGAGCGCCGCACATTACTATACAGTTTTTACAAGGTACTGTACAGTTTTACCAAGCCACCCGATCGTCGTACATACCGTGCGCGCACCAGGCAAGGGCTCCTTAGACTTGTTCTCTTTGGATCTCCCCTTGCCAGGTGCGCCACTTAGCTTATCTACTCGTACATATTTTAATATACTTTGGATCTCCCCTTGCCAGCTTCGTGTGAGTCCGCGAGCGTTCAAGGGTCGCCCTTACAATTGCAAAAAGGGACGTGCTATGAGATCGCTTTGCGGCGCGACAACCCCGGTGGTAGTTTGTGGCTTGTAACCCATGAGCAGGAAATTGGGCGAATACGAGGTCGAGGAATGGACGGAAGAATTGTAGGCATGAGCCAAGGCCGAGAGCCATCGGGCCCAAGATGAGCGGTCCGTACCACATAAGCACGTAGCATTTGCTCGATCGTTGCGTTTAATACTTCCGTCTGTCCGTCTGTCTGAGGATGATGGGCAGAGGACAAGGCCATTATGCTCCCGTAACTTTCAACGACCGACCGCCAAAAGGCAGTTGACCATCGACGATCGCGGTCAGCGATAATACGCTCAGGTAGACTGTAAACGTTGGCTACTCGTTCCACGAATATCTTCGCGAAGCCCTCCTGGGAGAGTTCCTCATGCGTCAGGATGAACAGGGCGTACTTGGTTAGTTTGTTGACGATGACCAGAACCGTGATATATTTGAGGTCCCCGGAAGGAGGGAGACCTGTGATGAGATCCAATGATACGGTGGCGAAGGGTCGCATGGGGACGTGCGCTGGTCGAAGACCTCCCATCTGGCGACGATGGTCTGTTTTGATCTTCTGACAGATGTCGCATAACACCGTGTATTCCTGGACGTCCGTGAACATGTTGGGCCAAAAGAAGAGCTCCCTGAGCCTCGCTAGGAACCTTCGTGGTCCGGCGTGGGCACTCTCGAACGGAGATTTGTGTATCCATCGAAGAACGTAATTCACCATTTCCTTCGGAACGCAAAGTCACGCGTTCCAGTCGGCGTTGATAAAGTAGAGGAGACCGTTGCTCCCTTTCTGAAAACGAGTGGGAGTTAAGATTGTATTCGGGTTCGGGATTTCCTCCGTGTACTTCTTCTTGAAGGCGGGATCCTTTGGGTAGGCTTCCGCGAACTTCTTGATCATCTCCGGATTCATGGAGACTAACAAGTGCGATTTTTTGGACCAGTCGTCTTCTGGTTCCTCAATCGGCAGTTTGACTCCCGAGGGATAAGTCCACGGATCATTGTTCGGGAAAGGGAGTTCGTCCGGCTCCGGCGAATCCGTCTCGGCAGGGACGACTGGGTCACTAGCTGGGTCGCCTGAAGCCTGAGGGTTAGTTGGCTCTCCCAGGATCGGCAACTCGCCAGCTAGGTTGCTAGCCAGGTTGCCTGAAGCCCGGGAAGTTGTTGGCTCTCCCAGGATCGGCAACTCGCCGGCGGCTCGTTTAGCAGCGCTACGCGTTTGAATAGGATGAGCTTCCTTGTCGATAACCTCTTCTCACCACCAGACCGTAAAGGCTGCCTTCTTGGCCAGTGCGTGAGAGCCAGCGTCTGTAAGGGGACGCCCCTCTCCCTTCCTTTTCCCTTTATTTCTCTTTCCTTCGCTACGCTACTTTACTTACTTCTAGATGTACTCGACCCGGCGGACTTCCGGATCCCACCCGCTCATCCCGCCGGACCCCGCACTTCCCCCGCCGGCCTCCGTGCTTCCCCCGCCGGCCTCCGTGCTCATCCCGCCGGACTCCTCGTTCCCCTACCGTCGGATCCCGGATTCGCGGCTCATCGTTGCGCCACGAGTGCTGCACATTACTATACAGTTTTTACAAGGCACTGTACAGTTTTACCAAGCCACCCGATCGTCGTACATACCGTGCGCGCACCAGGCAAGGGCTCCTTAGACTTGTTCTCTTTGGATCTCCCCTTGCCAGGTGCGCCACTTAGCTTATCTACTCGTACATACTTTAATATACTTTGGATCTCCCCTTGCCAGCTTCGTGTGAGCCCGCGAGCGTTCAAGGGTCGCCCTTACAGCAGAACAAGTCTCCAAGAAGGTCCGGAAAATCCGAGATCTCTGCCCCTCGACTGCCGTGCATCGATATTCCGCAGCCATCTCCCATTTCCCCCACCTTCTTCTCTCAGTATGCAGCCTGCATCGGACGTAGCACCCCAGGAACCTGAGGCGGACCCCGCGCAGGAAGCCTGGCGCAGGCTAACGACGATTGAGGCGCGTCTGGAGCACCAAGACGGCCAAATGGCTGAAATCTTCAACACCTTTCGCGAGTTCCGGCTCTACCTAGAACAGCACAACACCCCCACCGTGCCCCGTGACTCCGGACCCACCACGGTCCAACCCGCCGACGCTGCGCAAACCCCCGCGCACTCGGATCCCCTCTCTGCGCAGTCCTTCACGCGCGGCGGAGATCGCTTGCGTCCGGCGCCCCCTGACTCCTTCGACGGCGAGAGGGAGAAAGGGCGCGCTTTCATTAATTCTTGCGATCTCTACATGTCTCTCACCCCCGACGCGTTCCCCGACGAGCAGACACGCATCAATTGGGTCCTCTCCTACATGAAAGGGGGCCGCGCCGCTCGTTTCGCCGCCCGCACACTCTGTCATCCCAATTCCCATGGCGGGGTCCCCCGTTTCGGCACCTACGCGGAGTTCCGCACGCAGTTCATTGCGGAATTCTGCCCCCGAGACGAAAAGCGGAAGGCCGCCACCACCTTCGAGACGTCCGCCTACCATCAGGGCTCCCGCTCCGTCGACGAGTACATCGACGAGTTCTGGGATCTCGCGGAGGAAGCCCAATTCCCGGACGGCGCGCAGCTGGTGTTCCGCTTCCGCCACGGTCTCGATCCCCGGATTGAGGCCAAGGTCGCCAACATAGTGGAAGGACGTCCCTCGGACGAGCGCGTCCAGGAGTGGATCGACGCGGCGCGTCTGGTGGACTACAACACCCGTGCCCACCAGGACTTCCGCTCTGCGGTGACCAAGCCGCGCACGGCCCCGGCTCCCGTCGTCCGGAACCCGGGAGCTCCGGCGGTTTTCCGTGCGCTCCCCGCTCCCCCACCTCGTCCGGTCGCCGCATCCCCTTCCGCTCCCACTGCTCCAGCCAGTCGCCCCCTTCCCTCTGGCGTTCCGATGGACATTGACCTGTCCCGCCAACGTTCCGGAACCCCCATCATCTGTCATCGATGCAAGAAGCCCGGGCACATCGCTCGCAACTGCCCGGACCAATTCGACATCCGCTCCATGACGACAGAGGAACGCGACGACTGGGTCATGGGTCTGCTGGCTGACCTGGACGCCGTCTGCGCTGCCGCGTCCACCGAGGCGCAGGCTGAGGCCCCTGCCGCTGCCGAAGAAGAGAGGCCCGAAGGTCCGGAGGAGGGTTTTTAGTTGCGCCACGAGTGAACAGTACGCCCCCGTTGGCAAGTTCGAATCGGTTTGCATGTCTGTCTATAGAGTCTGCGGAATCAATCTCTATTGGTGCCCTCTCTACGTGTGAACCCCGTTCGGACCAAGACGTACCCCCCTCCTCCACCGTCACCGAATCCAACTTCGGACCTCCCGACTCTGATGTGCCAGAAGTCACCATCAACGTCCGCTGTCGCCGTGGTCTACCGCGCTGGGAGAAGCGCCTGCCACGCAGCTTCACCCTCGCCGCCACCCCCGGTCGTAACTCCCTGATCCTCGGGGTGGAAGTCGAGACCACCGACACCCAGGAGATCCTAGGCCTGAAGGCTCTCCTGGACAGCGGCACTTCCGGACTCTTCCTGCACATCCGCTTCGTGCGCGAGCACGGCATCACTACCCGGACTCTCTCTTGGCCCATCCCCGTCAAGAACGTAGACGGTACCGCGAATGCCGCCGGCGCCATCACCGAGGTCGTCGACCTAGTACTCCGGTACAATGGTCACTCGGAACGTGTGGTGTTCGCGGTCACCGATCTTGGCGAGCAGGATATGATCCTCGGGTACACCTGGCTCAAGGAGCACAACCCGGAGATCGACTGGGCCGCCGGCACGGTATCCATGAGCCGCTGCCCGGCCCGCTGCCAGACGTGCCGAGAGGAGGTAAAGGTAGAGCGCAAGGCGCGGAACAAGACCCGTGCGGCTATCCGCGCCTGCCGCTCCAGCGGCGTCCCTGCCCCCGAGCCTGAACTGGACGACATTCCGGAGCTGTACCCGGATCCGGATTGTGAGGACGACCCTCCGCCGGAGGCGAACCCGGAGACGGACCCCGTTCCGGACTCCCGGGATGCCGACACCATGGAGGAAGGTGATCGACTGCTTGCGACGGCTCTCTTCGGTTACCCGGCTGCTGAGGAGATCCGCGCGAGCCAGACGACGTCTCAACGCCTAGCGGAGGCCTTCGCGCGCAATTCCGCGCCGAAGGATTTCCGCGACGCCGTCCCCGATTACCTCCACGACTTTGAGGATGTATTCTCCAAGGCCGCGTTCGATGAACTCCCGGAGCGCAAGCGATGGGACCACGCTATCGAACTCGAACCCGGCTCCACGCCTAGCTCGTGCAAGGTCTATCCGCTCGCCCCCAATGAGCAGGCCGAGCTAGACGCGTTCCTGGAGGAGAATCTCAATTCCGGCCGCATCCGCCCCTCGAAGTCTCCCATGGCGTCCCCGGTGTTCTTCATTAAGAAGAAGGACGGCTCCCTTCGTCTAGTTCAGGACTACCGAGCGTTGAACGCGATAACGGTGAAGAACCGCTATCCCCTTCCCCTCATTTCCGAGCTCATCAATAACCTCCGCGGTGCGCGATATTTCACTAAGTTGGACGTCCGTTGGGGCTACAACAATGTCCGCATCAAGGAGGGCGATGAGTGGAAGGCCGCGTTCCGGACGAACCGCGGGCTCTTCGAGCCGCTGGTCATGTTCTTCGGACTCACCAACAGTCCCGCCACCTTCCAGACGATGATGAACGACATCTTCCGCGACCTCATAGCGCAGGGAGTCGTTTGTGTGTACCTCGATGATATTCTAATCTACACGAAGACTCTCGAGGAGCACCGGCGCATCACCCGCATCGTCCTGGACCGCCTCCGCGAACATCGCCTGTTCCTGAAGCCCGAGAAGTGCGAGTTCGAGGGGACCGAGATTGAATATCTCGGCCTGATCATCTCGCACGGAACGGCGTCGATGGACCCGGTGAAGGTCGCAGGAGTAGCGGAGTGGCCGGTTCCGAAGAACAAGAAGGAGGTGCAGTCCTTCCTGGGCTTCACCAATTTCTACCGGCGGTTCATCCGCGACTTCTCCCACCACGCTCGGCCGCTCTTCGACCTCACGGCTAAGGATGTTGCCTGGACCTGGGGGTCCGGGCAGCAGGACGCGTTCGACTCCCTCAAACGTGCCATTACCTCCAAGCCCGTCCTCATCTTCCCCGACGACGACCGCCCCTTCCGGGTCGAAGCCGATAGCTCGGACTTCGCCACGGGCGCGGTGCTGTCCCAGCAGTCGCTGGAGGACGAGAAATGGCACCGGGTCGCGTTCTACTCCAAAAGCCTGAACGCCGTCGAGCGGAACTACGAGATCCACGACAAGGAGATGCTTGCCATCATCCGCGCACTCGAGGAGTGGCGGCATTTCCTTGAAGGTGCGCGGCACAAGGTCGAAATCTACACGGACCACAAGAACCTCCAGTACTTCCTGACTGCCAAGAAGCTCAACCGGCGGCAGGCCCGGTGGTCCCTGTATCTAGCCAACTTCGACTTCATGCTGCATCACCGTCCTGGACGTAGTATGGGCAAGCCTGACGCACTTTCGCGCCGACCGGATCACGGAGACGGCAGCGCTGACAACGCGGATATCGTGTTGCTCAAGCCAGAGTTCTTCGCCGTCCGTGCCCTGCAGGGTCTCATCGCCGCCGGCGAGGAAGACAAGATCCTGCGGGACATCCGCCGAGGCAACCGCGAAGGTGCACAGGAGGACATCGTCACCAAAGCCGCCGCCGCGCTGAAGTCCGCCCGTTCCGGGGTCCGGTCCGTCCGGAGTGCAGAGTGGTCTGAGGACCAGGGGGTTCTCATGTTCCGGGGCCGTATCTACGTCCCGAACATCCCTGAACTCCGCCGCCGGATCGTCGAGCAACACCATGACTCCCGTGTTGCCGGGCATCCCGGTCACTGGAAAACTCTGGAGCTCGTCTCCCGGAGCTACTGGTGGCCGCAGATGTCCCGGTACATCGGCTCCTACACCAGCACCTGCGACCTCTGCCAACGGACGAAGGTCCGGAGGCAGCTCCCGATGGGTCAGCTACACCCGCTACCCATTCCGGAGGGGCGCTGGAGCGTTGTATCCGTGGACTTCATCGTCGAGCTCCCCGAGGCTCACGGCTACGACGCGGTCATGGTTGTGGTGGACTCCGTGGGCAAGCGTGCGCACTTCTTCCCGACGCACACCACTTGCACGGCTATGGGCGCGGCAAACCTCTACCGCAAGCACGTGTGGAAGCTGCACGGGCTCCCGGACGCGTTCATCTCTGACCGCGGCCCTCAGTTCGTCGCGGAGTTCACCTGGGAGCTTTACCGCCTGCTCGGCATCAAGCTCAGCACCTCCACGGCGTACCACCCTCAGTCCGACGGTCAGACGGAGCGCGTCAACCAGGAGTTGGAGCAGTACCTCCGGGTCTTCTGCAACGAACGGCAGGACGACTGGGATGACCTTCTCCCAGAGGCGGAGTTCCAGTACAACAACCACGTCCACTCCGCCACCAAGTTCACGCCGTTCATGCTGGACACCGGGCGGAACCCGCGCATGGGCTTTGAGCCTCGGCCGCTGAACTCCAACAATGAGACAGCGAACGAGTTCTTCGAGCGCATGAAGCTGGCTCAGGAGGAGGCGAAGGCGGCACTGGCCAAGGCGAAGGACGACATGGCCCGGTACTACGACCAGCGCCGGATCCCGGCCCCGGAGTACAAGCCCGGCGATCGTGTATATCTCGACGCTTCGGACATCCAGACGACGCGTCCCTCCAAGAAGCTCTCGCACCGCTATCTTGGACCATACACCATCGAATGTCAAGTCGGCCCTCTCGCGTACAAGCTCCGCCTACCCCGCTCCATGAGCCGCCTCCACCCCGTGTTCAACGCCGTCAAGCTCCGGCCTGCTCCGCCGGACCCAATCCCTGGCCGTCGCGCTCGTCCGCCTCCGCCTCCAACGTTGATCGACAACGAGGAGTGGTTCGACGTCGAGGACATCCTGGACAGCCGCTTCTTCCGCCGCAAGCTCCAGTACAAGGTCAAGTGGAAGGGCTACGGCTATGAAGACGCCTCCTGGGAGCCTGTGGAGAACGTTGCACACGCTCGCGACCTGGTCCGCGAGTTCCACCGCCGGCATCCCGACGCCCCCAAGCAGGTCCGTGGGATGTTCCTTGTGGACCCGGCGGCCCTGCGAGCCACGCGCACTACGGTGCATCGGGGCGCTGCACCCTAGAGGGGGGGTGATGTAAGGGGACGCCCCTCTCCCTTCCTTTTTCCTTATTTCTCTTTCCTTCGCTACGCTACTTTACTTACTTCTAGATGTACTCGACCCGGCGGACTTCCGGATCCCACTCCGCACTTCCCGCCGGACTCCGCACTTCCCCCGCCGGCCTCCGTACTTCTCCCGCCGGCCTCCGTGCTCATTCCACCGGACTCCTCGTTCCCCCACCGTCGGATCCCGGATTCGCGGCTCATCGTTGCGCCACGAGTGCCGCACGTTACTATACAGTTTTTACAAGGTACTGTACAGTTTTACCAAGCCACCCGATCGTCGTACATACCGTGCGCGCACCAGGCAAGGGCTCCTTAGACTTGTTCTCTTTGGATCTCCCCTTGCCAGGTGCGCCACTTAGCTTATCTACTCGTACATACTTTAATATACTTTGGATCTCCCCTTGCCAGCTTCGTGTGAGCCCGCGAGCGTTCAAGGGTCGCCCTTACAGCGTCTTCGGCGGACTGGGCGAGTTGTTGAGCGGCCTTGTCGGGGATGATTGAAGGTACGTCGTCCCTGAGAGGAGAGTTGTGCTGCGGGATTCTTGGTAGTCGAGATAAGGAGATCGACGTTCGAATGTACGCGGCCTGGGCGATGAACTATTTTCAGCCCTGAGTAAGCGGCGTATACCGCCCCCCACGCAGCCAACCTCCTGTTCGTGTTCTCATATATACAAGCCCATTGCAACGCGGCGTGATCCGTCACAAGGATGATGGTTTCGCCTTCGATGAATGGCTGGAACTTGACGAGGGCTTCTTTAGCTCCCAGAGCCTCGCATTCAGTCGCGCTGTAGTTTCGCTCCGCTGTATTCAGAGTACGGCTCCAGTAGCAGATGACGCGTTCGACGCGCACTATTGTGTCGTCCAGAGTGGGACCCCAAGGGGTTCCGGTTGCGAGTCCTTCGTCGACGTCTTTCGACAAAATCGGTACGAAATTAGGGACATCCATGTTAGAATGCCGACCGTACGATAGACTAGAATAACAGAGAGAATTCCTCAGTCTCCGTATAAGTGACTATATTAATCATCGTACCTAGAATAACAGAGAGAATTCTACGATATGTAAGTATTATGTAGCGTAGTGAGTGATTAGGTTGCTTACCCTCAGTCTCCGTATAAGTGACTGAGGGTGTATGAGTACGTAGGGCAGTATATAAGTGTTCCGTATGAAAGAGTTCATTAGTATGAATGGGTACGTTAAATTAAGTCCTCATGTCCGATGATCGACTTCCCGACAAAAGGATGTCTACGGTGTCGCTCACCTTCCAACACTCCTCCTCACCGTAGACACTCCTCCTCGCATGGGATCGTGGTGTTTATTTGAGACCGAGTAGGTTGCGGAATCGTAGGAATAGTTCTCGGGATAGGGCTTTGGTGAAAATGTCGGCGACGTTCTGCTTGGTGTGGGTGTATTTGATAGCGATTTCGCCCGATTGCACGCGTTCACGAAGGAAATGGTACTTGATGTCGACGTGTTTGACCCGAGCATGTAAGAGGGGATCTTCCGAGAGGTTAATGGCCGAGTTATTATCGCATCGAATGGTGGTCGGTGAATGTGAGACGTCGTGATCGATTGCTTTGAGGAGTGCGCGTAGCCAGATGCCTTCTTGCGCAGATTCGAATGCGGCCATGTATTCCGCCTCACATGAAGAGGCAGCCACGGTCTTCTGTTTGCGTGCAGCCCAAGATATCGCCCCCGTTCCCAAGTTCCATGTATATCCACCGATACTCCTCCTGGTGTCTAGACAGCCCGCCCAGTCAGAATCTGTGAAGCCGGAGAGAGAGATCTCTTCTTCACCGCCAAGGTGTAATTTGAGGTCGCGAGTTCCTTTGAGGTATCGGACTAAGCATATCGCCGCGTTCCAGTGTACAGTGGAGTATGAATCGACGTATTGAGTGAGTTGTTGGACGGCGAAGGAAATGTCAGGTCGCGTCGAGATGGCAAGGTATCACCGGGTGCAAAGGACAATATTCTAGTAAAAAATAGTCTAATGAAATTGTAAAGGTCCTCCTTATACATCAAAGCCATTTTCAGGAGATATATTGTGTGACAAATTCTAAATTTCAACAAATGAGATACTGTAGAAAAATCAATCATTTTGTCAAGTAAAATTTTCTAATAAAATTTTGAAACTTTCACAATATCTTTCCGCGACTTATTTGGAATCTATTTACAGTAATTCACATCATTTAAAATATATTCACCATAATCTCAGATTTACTATAGATATATTTTGAATGTGCCAATAAAAAATATTGTAAACATCTTTTAAATTTCTTTGAGACATTTTACTTGATAATATAATTAATTTTTCAATCATATCTTATTTGAGGCAATTTTAAATTTATCACACATAATGCGCGTTAAAAATGGCCGAGACATACAAAGAGGACCTTATCAGTTTTATCAGGATATCTTTTATCTGAATATTGTCCTTCGCACCCAGTGTATAGTAGGCAGCCGACTAGAGATCGGTAGGGAGTCCTGGCTAGAATTTCCTGTTCTTCTGTCGGTAGCGATGCACGATCAACCCGCCGTAGCTTCAGTCCTGGATCCATTGGAAGGGACACGGGGGCCGCGTCTTTCTGACCGAACTGCGTGATGATTTTGTCGATGAGTGCGGTCTGGGATAGTCTGACGGAGCGGCGGGGTCGGTCCCATTCGATTGCGATGCCGACGACGAACCGCGGGGTTCCCAGGTCAGATATGGTCCACACCTTGCGCATCTGATCCTTGAAGGAATCGTTCTCTGCCTTCGAGCTCGCGATGGAGAGGAAGTCGTCGACGTGTACAGCTGCAATTGTGGTGCCGGTGTCAGTCTTTCGATAGTAAATGCAGGACTCGCATGCCAGGCGCGTGAACCCCCATGAGATCATGTTCTCGTTGAGGGTCTTGTTCCAAATCCTTCCACTCTGCTTCATTCCGTACAGCCCTCGCACCAAGCACCATACCCAGTCCTCCTTTCCTGGCTCTTCAAATCCTTCCGGCTGCTCCATATACTGGATCTCGTCTTCGGGTAGTAGCCCATAGAGGAATGCAGTTTTTACGTCTATTTGAGTAGCGTCCCAGTTTTTTGCCGCTGCGAGGTGGAGTAGGATTCGCCACGATTCCATGCGCGCCGTAGGTGAGGTGGTCTTTGTGTAGTCTTGGCCGTAGATCTGTTCGTAACCCTTGAACACAAGGCGCACCTTGAATCTGACGGCCTTGCCTGTTTCATCTCGCTTGATCTTGAAGATCGGTCGCCCCTTCCGAATCTTCTGACCATGAGGGACGTCGGAGCGCGGGACTAATTTGTACACTCCCATGTCTTTCAGCGATTTGAGTTCATCCCGGTAGCCTTCTTCCCACCGCCTTGCATCAGCAGACGCCTGTGCCTCTCTCCATGTTCTCGGTTCATCCTCCGATACCAAGGATGCCGGATCCACACCTCCTGATTCCGTGATCAGCGCGAATAGCTGATCAGGGTCCACGTCGGCTGCGGCTGCAAGATTGGCGATGTCAGGGGGACCTAGATTTAGATCATCAAGCGCGCGTGTTAGCCTGTCAACGTCATCTTCTTCCTTGATCGCCTGCGTTGCATGCCGGCGACGCTCTGTCCTTGCCGCGCGTACACGCGTAGCAGCCTCCTTGGATTCCCGTACCGCACGCTCGACTCGGGTCTCTGGTGGGTTGTCTGGATTCGCCTTTTGGGTCGGCGTCAGGATCCGACTAGATCGGCGAGGTGCCGGCAGGGGGGGTGGATCTGGCGGTGCGGGTTCGTCGGGAGGTGGAAGCAGTACTGGGTCATTTTGTGGTGCGGGTATGGAGTCTGGGACTGATGGAGGGATTAGTTGTTCGTCCTCGTCGATAAGAGTATGATGAGGTGTATTGGAATCTATTTTGTGGAGGACAGATATTTCGTCGGGAGTGACATCTTGCGGGAGCTCCGGGGGATGTGTGGGATGGCCTTCATGGGTTTCTAAGAACCGGACGTGATATGACTCGTATACTTTCCCGGTCTTGCATTCGTAGCACCGATAGGTTTTGGATTTCCATCCGTAACCTATGAGTATGCATTCTATCGAACGTTCAAAAATTTTCGGGTTGTGCTGATTTTGGATTAGGACAAACGCCCGACAGCCAATTTCACGAAGATGAGAATAGTCGGGCTTGCGGTTGTGCCACATTTTGTAGAGGGTGACTCCATTGAGGGACTTGGTAAGGGTTTTTCGTGAAGGTGTGCGGCAGTGAGGTAAAATTCGTCCCATAGGTTAGGTGGGCATCCCGCTGCTATTCGCATCGTCCGGGCTTTCGCCATCAGTGTGCGATGCATCCGCTCAACGCGCCCAATATGCGCCGACGTGTATGGTGCCCCGTGCTGCTGCTCCGTTCCACGCGATTGGAGCCATCGATCCATCTGGTGGCTTTTGAGTTCTCCATCGAAGCCAGTCCGATACACTCCAACTTTGGAGCCAGTCTCGACTTCTCTCGCTAGTTCCCAAGCCTTCAATTCACCCAACGCGTCACTCTTGCGCTTTAAGGGGATCGACCATGGTTTACTGGTGTAGTCATCCACGAGATTCATTACATAGTGGTTCCCGTATCGCGATTGTACAGGACTCGGACCACTCAGATCTATCCAGACGATGCCCAGCTTCCGCGTCGCTCTATGCCCCGGCCCCTCCTGCCGCACCTGCGGGACCGGCTTCTTGGTCTGTTTTCCAAGAATACAATGGTCACATTTAGGTGTGGTGGTGAGGGAGGTAGAGGACACACCATCTAGCAATCCCGCCTTCGCCATCTCTGTAATAGCCTGATAGTTGGCATGCCCAAGACGACGGTGCCAGGTGGCGAGGTTGGGCGAGTGACGAGTGGCGAACGCGTTTTCGGTGATGGTGGCGTAGAGTGTGATGGCGTAGAGATGACTGTCGGGAAGGAGGCGTCCACCGGCGATGAATGCGCCGGTGGTCCTGTCGGTGATCTTAACGGATTCGTGGTCAAAGTAGGCGGCGGCGTTGGAGTCGCGTGCTAGTGCACTGATGGAGAGGAGGCGGACAGTGCATCCGGGAATGTAGAGGACATGTTGGAGGATGATGCTGGACCCCTTCGCGACGGGTAGGCGCACTTTGCCAATCCCATGTGCGAGGATAGAAGAGTCACCAATACCCCTGACTGGTCTCGGGGTGATCGCGTGTAGCGCTACGAAGTCGCTCTTGGCGTGAGTTATATGAGAGGATGCGCCGGTATCAGCAAAGAACGGATTACTGTCGAGGGCGGCGAAGGCTGTCTGTTGGGATTGTTCGAGCGGCATGATGCCCGCGAGTGTATCCTCGTCGACAGGGCAAGAGAACTTGGTCCAGTCGACGCTGGCGCATGGCTCTGCTGCGGTGGAAAGCCACGCCGATTCCCACTCGGCCTTGTCGATCTCCTCTATGGATGCGGTTCCGGCGACGGGGAGTGGAGCGGATGCGAGGCCAGCAAATTCGGGCTTCGTTGTCGAAGTACCGATGAGTTTTGCAAGTACGTCGGGGTCGGCGAAGTAAACTTGGCCCGCGGCGTCTTTCACGGGGACGACAGTCTTGCCGGGGGATGGAGCGCCGGTGGCCTTTGACTTGCCCCTCAGCCCCGCGTAGTGTGCAATGCGTGCCGCCTTTGCCTCCGCCGGTGTCTTCCCTTCACAACCCCCTCCTTTCTGAGTGCACCACGGCTTCGTGTGACCTTCGTACGGGAGGCCTAGTTCCTTGCATCTATCGCAGAGGTAGACTCGTGTCTTCGACTTCTGGGTGGGCGCTTTCGCAGCGAGCGCGGTGTTGGCGGTGGAATAGCGAGATTTGGAGTTGATAAGGGTCTGTTCTGTCTCGAGGAGGCGACGGATCTTTGAGGAGGTGTATGGATCTGTAGCAGTGGATTCGGAGAGAGCGCGTGAGACGTTGGATTGAATGGCACGGAAGCTGTCGTCGTTCAGCGCGTTCAGGAGGGCGATACATTTGAATAAGTCTTTGTTGATGTTGCCCATGGCAAACGCACGGTCGATAATATCGCAGATCTTCATCGCCGTGGTCGGGAGCGGCTCAGTCGCTGAGCAGTACGTGGAGAATGCCTCGCGAATGAGGGCGACTTGCTTCACTGGCCCCTCGCCGTTTGCACGCGATTTGAGAGCTTCATAGAATGCTTTCGCCCCTTTGTCCTTCGGGATGCCGTCGCGCTCAGTTTTCTCGATGGCTAGCGAGATAAAGCCGCGGGCGAGAGAATCATTTGCGATCCAGTTGGCGTGGGCACGAGGTTCTGTGTCAGCGGGAGGACAGGGAATAATGGGGTCGAAGACGTAGCCAAGAAGGCCATTGACGGTCAAGGCATCACTGAGGTCCTCCGACCAGTCGTTGAATTCGCCGGTGGTGCGGTCGAGTTTCTTGTTACTCGCACTCCAAGGAACCTGGAGGCGGATCAGGGGGATAGATGGGTGGGACGCATCGGAGGGGATGGGGGTAGACATCGTCATTACAGAAGTTCAGGCGGGGAGACAAAGGGGTTCCTCGAGGATGGGGACGCGGCGCGTGTTCTGATAAGATAAGGACGCGTCGGACGGATACTCGGTCCGCGGCACGGTCAGGATCACAGAAGTCGTCACTCCTAAAGTGAACGGCTTTCGCCCATAACCTGTTAGAATGCCGACCGTACGATAGACTAGAATAACAGAGAGAATTCCTCAGTCTCCGTATAAGTGACTATATTAATCGTCGTACCTAGAATAACAGAGAGAATTCTACGATATGTAAGTATTATGTAGCGTAGTGAGTGATTAGGTTGCTTACCCTCAGTCTCCGTATAAGTGACTGAGGGTGTATGAGTACGTAGGGCAGTATATAAGTGTTCCGTATGAAAGAGTTCATTAGTATGAATGGGTACGTTAAATTAAGTCCTCATGTCCGATGATCGACTTCCCGACAAAAGGATGTCTACGGTGTCGCTCACCTTCCAACAATCCACACCGGCGTTCCAGGCCTTGGTCAGGTGGTTGTACATTGGCGTGCCTTTCAAATCCTTGACAGCGATGGATTGAACTTGCTGAAGGCTGGCGCCTAATGCGAAATCGGAAGCGTCGGTATAGAGGTGGTAGGGCTGACCGCACTCCGGATGCCCGAGAACGGGTGCGCTTGAAAGAGCCGATTTGACTTGAGTGAACGCGATCTCGTGTTCCGCGTTCCAAGTCCACTTGACTCCCTTGCGCAGTAGAGCGAAGAGAGGTGCAGCAATGAAGGAGTAGAAAGGAATGTACGACGAGAAGTACACGACCATGCCGAGGAACTTCTGCAGGTCCGATATCGAGCGAGGCCGCGCTAGATCGACGATGGCTCGAACCTTCTCTTGGTAAGTAGAGAGACCGAGGCGGGACACCTTTTGTCCGAGAAGCAGGATGGAGGCATATCCCACGGAACACTTGGGAGGGGATAGAGTGATGCCGTGGCTGAAATAGCGCCTAGCACCTTATCCAAATAGACGGGATGATCCTCCCAAGACCTCGAAAAGATAACAATGTCGTCGATGTAAACCAGAGTGAACAGCCATAAGAATGGGGCGAGCATGCCTTGCATGATGCGTTGGAAGATGGAGGGCCCGTTTCGCAGGCCGAAAGGCATACGCCTGAACTGGAATAGCCCCAGATGATAACGGAATGCGGTCCGCTCCTTCGCTGACTCGGCCATTTCTAGCTGAATCAATCCCGCCAGAGCATCGAAGGTCGAAAGGACTTGAGCCCCCGACAGCGCCTAGATGATTTCCGACTGACGAGGAATCGGGAATTCATCCGGCACTGTCTTCGCGTTGAGTTTACGGTAGTCGACGACGAGGCAAGGCTTGCCATTACGGTATACAACGACTACCGGGAATCTCCAAGGACTTTTAGAGGGTTCAATGACGCCCGCCTCAAACCAGGTATTAACCTGCTTCTCTATGATTTCCCACTTCGCCGGTGACGCGCCGTACATGGGGACGGAAATAGGGGCGGTTCCAGGTTGCAGGGGCACGTCCACTCGGGCGGCGACCTTTTCCATCCTGCCGTCGAGACCGAACGCGGCGCGGTTCTTCCATAGGACCTCGGCAAGTTTTGGCTTAATATCTTCTGGAATGTCAGGACCTAGATTTACGAGCTCCGCGATATCGCCAGACATCGGTTCGTTGGGCAAGGCCGTGGTTTTCGGTCCCCAGGCGTCGTCGGATTCCAGTAGATCTTCAGCCGCGGAAGCATCAGGAGGCTGGGCGTTAGCGAGATCTTGAGCCCTGAGTGATCCTTCGATGACTGCTTTCAATGCTTCAGCCGAAGCGGCGTACTTGTCCCATTCTTTCGGAGTAGCGGGCTTATCAGCGAATGTATCGGGGTCTTTGAGG
The DNA here is from genome assembly GCA_026008595.1 of Lyophyllum shimeji. Taxonomy (NCBI): domain Eukaryota; kingdom Fungi; phylum Basidiomycota; class Agaricomycetes; order Agaricales; family Lyophyllaceae; genus Lyophyllum; species Lyophyllum shimeji. Next base: position 26,890 of record BRPK01000029.1, read on the forward strand.
TAACCGACGATGTCGCCCTTTCTGATGTACCAAGGGATTTTCAATGGGTTAGTGATAGGCAGGTACGGAGCATCTGCTGAGATCCAAATGGTCGGAGCAGCCATGACGGACATTCCAGGATCGCCAATAATGACCTTCTCGACGATCCATTTCTTTTTCTCGCCAAAAGGAGCCTCCACCGGAACGTTATGAACGGATTCTGCGGTGACCAATATGTCTTTGGATGCAGTAACCGGAGGGTCGGTGTGGCCGAAATCCTTAGCTCGCACTCGATGTCGTCGGACTGCTTTAGCGCGCACAAACGACTGGACATTGAAGGCCTTACGGATTACAAATCCGAGGTCGACTTGTTGCGCCGAGGAGGCTGGGATGATGAGATCAGAATCTCCGACAATGACTTCGCAATGGCCCGTAACGTGTCGAGTGAGCCCCAGTTCATACGTCGTCTGGAAATCTTCGCCGAGCAGAAGCGGCACCTTCATATCACAGACGATGTACGCTTCCAGTTCGAAGCTCACCATGCGGTGGTCAGCTGTTTCAGCGTACAGAGTGGTCTTGATGTAACCTAAGACCTTAGTGTGTCCGGTGAGGTGGTAGAGCTTGATGCGCATGCCTTCCTTGGGGGTTGGTAGCCCCGGAATCGACTTCCAGTACTCTTCCGACATTAAGGTGATATCAGCGCCTGAATCCAACCGGCCCTGTATGGGTGCCTGGTCGACAGCGCCGACGTGAGCCTTTATGTGCAAGGCTCTTGATCCCAAGGAACTGTATCCTTCAGGAAGAGACCGCGCCTTCCTAGCGGTGACAATTTCGACGTAAGGCGGCGGCGGCGGGGGCATTTCGCCCGAGGAAATGGATTCGTCGTGAGGCGTGTGGAGCATGGATTCCCATTCCATTCGCTTGGCTAGCTTCCTATCCGAGAACATAACTCACTTTCGGTAGTTCCTATTAGGACCGTAAAATGGGTTGGGAAAGGCATCGGCGAGGTGAACGCAGGCTACATGCTCCTCGTTCGTGGTGGCGTTAGTCGGTTCACGTTCACTCTCGGAATAAGCGGAAGAAGAGGCTTTAGATTCAACAAGCATAGCTACATATTCTCTATCTTGTTGAGCTATGAGATCTTCAGCTGTGTCCGCCACTATTAAATTCACCGAGCGCAGGGAGTCCTATTTGCCGTAATGCGGACAGTCGCAAGCGAAGTGCATGGGGCTGGTACAAATGTAGCAAGTACCGTTTGTAAGGGGACGTCCCTCTCCCCTCCTTTTCCTTCTATTTCTCTTCCCTTCACTACGATACTTTACTTACTTCTAGATGTACTCGACCCGGCGGACTTCCGGATCCCACCCGCTCATCCCGCCGGACCCCGCACTTTCCCCGCCGGCCTCCGTGCTCGTTCCGCCGGACTCCCCGTTCCTCCACCGTCGGATCCCGGATTCGCGGTTCATCGTTGCGCCACGAGCGCCGCACATTACTATACAGTTTTTACAAGGTACTGTACAGTTTTACCAAGCCACCCGATCGTCGTACATACCGTGCGCGCACCAGGCAAGGGCTCCTTAGACTTGTTCTCTTTGGATCTCCCCTTGCCAGGTGCGCCACTTAGCTTATCTACTCGTACATATTTTAATATACTTTGGATCTCCCCTTGCCAGCTTCGTGTGAGTCCGCGAGCGTTCAAGGGTCGCCCTTACAGCAGAACAAGTCTCCAAGAAGGTCCGGAAAATCCGAGATCTCTGCCCCTCGACTGCCGCGCATCGATACTCCGCAGCCATCTCCCATTTTCCCCACCTTCTCCTCTCAGTATGCCGTCTGCATCGGACGTAGCACCCCAGGACCCTGCGGCAGACCCCGCGCAGGAAGCCTGGCGCAGGCTAACGACGATTGAGGCGCGTCTTGAGCACCAAGACGGCCAAATGGCTGAAATCTTCAACACCTTTCGCGAGTTCCGGCTCTACCTAGAACAGCACAACACCCCCACCGTGCCCCGCGACTCCGGACCCGCCGCGGTCCAACCCGCCGACGCTGCGCAAACCCCCGCGCACTCGGATCCCCTCTCCGCGCAGTCCTTCACGCGCGGCGGAGATCGCTTGCGTCCGGCGCCCCCTGACTCCTTCGACGGCGAGAGGGAGAAAGGGCGCGCTTTCATTAACTCTTGCGACCTCTACATGTCCCTCACCCCCGACGCGTTCCCCGACGAGCAGACCCGCATCAATTGGGTCCTCTCCTACATGAAAGGGGGCCGCGCCGCTCGTTTCGCCGCCCGCACGCTCCGCTATCCCAATTCCCATGGCGGAGTCCCCCGTTTCGGCACCTACGCGGAGTTCCGCACGCAGTTCATCGCGGAATTCTGCCCCCGAGACGAAAAACGGAAGGCCGCCACCACCTTCGAGACGTCCGCCTACCACCAGGGTTCCCGCTCCGTCGATGTGAAACAGTCTAGGAAATCGTTGAAAACATGGACCAGCCCGGGATTGAACTCGGGATCTCAGCTCCAAAGGTTCCAAAGGATCAGTGTGTTAACTGTTACACCACCGGCCCGTGCTTAGGACATGACTTTGAGTCTTGAAGGGGTGGCCCGGACACTTCTCCGAGTGCCGGACCCCTGGGAAGGGGGCAAACCCTTTTCCTCGGACCCCCAAGCTTTGTAACATGTGACTGGTTGAAGGGCCAGCCGTCACAGAGCCCCCCACTCAAAGCCATGGACTACAGCTGCTGAATCAACTGTCCCAATCATTGCTGAATCAATGATCTCCAAGAAGTCCCTTGTGGTCCACCAATGTGAAACAGTCTAGGAAATCGTTGAAAACATGGACCAGCCCGGGATTGAACTCGGGATCTCAGCTCCAAAGGTTCCAAAGGATCAGTGTGTTAACTGTTACACCACCGGCCCGTGCTTAGGACATGACTTTGAGTCTTGAAGGGGTGGCCCGGACACTTCTCCGAGTGCCGGACCCCTGGGAAGGGGGCAAACCCTTTTCCTCGGACCCCCAAGCTTTGTAACATGTGACTGGTTGAAGGGCCAGCCGTCACAGTCGACGAGTACATCGACGAGTTCTGGGATCTCGCAGAGGAAGCTCAATTCCCGGACGGCGCGCAGCTGGTGTTCCGCTTCCGCCACGGTCTTGATCCCCGGATTGAGGCCAAGGTTGCCAACATAGTGGAAGGACGTCCCTCGGACGAGCGCGTCCAGGAGTGGATCGACGCGGCGCGTCTGGTGGACTACAACACCCGTGCCCACCAGGACTTCTGCTCCGCGGTGACCAAACCGCGCACGGCCCCGGCTCCCGCCGCCCGGAACCCGGGAGCTCCGGCGGTTTTCCGTGCGCTCCCCGCTCCCCCACCTCGTCCGGTCGCCGCAGCCCCTTCCGCTCCCACTGCTCCAGCCAGTCGCCCCCTTCCCTCTGGCGTTCCGATGGACATTGACCTGTCCCGCCAACGTTCCGGAACCCCCATCATCTGTCGTCGATGCAAGAAGCCCGGGCACATCGCTCGCAACTGCCCGGACCAATTCGACATCCGCTCCATGACGACAGAGGAACGCGACGACTGGGTCATGGGTCTGCTGGCTGACCTGGACGCCGTCCGCGCTGCCGCGTCCACCGAGGCGCAGGCTGAGGCCCCTGCCGCTGCCGAAGAAGAGAGGTCCGAAGGTCCTGAGGAGGGTTTTTAGTTGCGCCACGGGTGAACAGTACGCCCCCGTTGGCAAGTTCGAATCGGTTTGCATGTCTGTCTATAGAGTCTGCGGAATCAATCTCTATTGGTGCCCTCTCTACGTGTGAACCCCGTTCGGACCAAGACGTACCCCCCTCCTCCACCGTCACCAAATCCAACTTCGGACCTCCCGACTCTGATGTGCCGGAAGTCACCATCAACGTCCGTTGCCGCCGCGGTCTACCGCGCTGGGAGAAGCGCCTGCCACGCAGCTTCACCCTCGCCGCCACCCCCAGTCGTAACTCCTTGATCCTCGGGGTGGAAGTCGAGACCACCGACACTCAGGAGATCCTAGGCCTGAAGGCTCTCCTGGACAGCGGCGCTTCCGGACTCTTCCTGCACATCCGCTTCGTGCGCGAGCACGGCATCACTACCCGGACTCTCTCTCGGCCCATCCCCGTCAAGAACGTAGACGGTACCGCGAATGCCGCCGGCGCCATCACCGAGGTCGTCGACCTAGTACTCCGGTACAATGGTCACTCGGAACGTGTGGTGTTCGCGGTCACCGATCTTGGCGAGCAGGACATGATCCTCGGGTACACCTGGCTCAAGGAGCACAACCCGGAGATCGACTGGGCGGCCGGCACCGTATCCATGAGCCGCTGCCCGGCCCGCTGCCAGACGTGCCGAGAGGAGGTAAAGGTAGAGCGCAAGGCGCGGAATAAGACCCGTGCGGCTATCCGCGCCTGCCGCTCCAGCGGCGTCCCTGCCCCCGAGCCTGAACTGGACGACATTCCGGAGCTGTACCCGGATCCGGATTGTGAGGACGACCCTCCGCCGGAGGCGAACCCGGAGACGGACCCCGTTCCGGACTCCCGGGAAGCCGACACCATGGAGGAAGGTGATCGACTGCTTGCGACGGCTCTCTTCGGTTACCCGGCTGCTGAGGAGATCCGCGCGAGCCAGACGACGTCTCAACGCCTAGCGGAGGCCTTCGCGCGCAATTCCGCGCCGAAGGACTTCCGCGACGCCGTCCCCGATTACCTCCACGACTTCGAGGACGTATTCTCCAAGGCCGCTTTTGATGAACTCCCGGAGCGCAAGCAATGGGACCACGCTATCGAACTCGAACCCGGCTCCACGCCTAGCTCGTGCAAGGTCTATCCGCTCGCCCCCAATGAGCAGGCCGAGCTAGACGCGTTCCTGGAGGAGAATCTTAAGTCCGGTCGCATCCGCCCCTCGAAGTCTCCCATGGCGTCCCCGGTGTTCTTCATTAAGAAGAAGGACGGCTCCCTTCGTCTAGTTCAGGACTACCGAGCGTTGAACGCGATAACGGTGAAGAACCGCTATCCCCTTCCCCTCATTTCCGAGCTCATCAATAACCTCCGCGGTGCGCGATATTTCACCAAGTTGGACGTCCGTTGGGGCTACAACAACGTCCGCATCAAGGAGGGCGATGAGTGGAAGGCCGCGTTCCGGACGAACCGCGGGCTCTTCGAGCCGCTGGTCATGTTCTTCGGACTCACCAACAGTCCCGCCACCTTCCAGACGATGATGAACGACATCTTCCGCGATCTCATAGCGCAGGGAGTCGTTTGTGTGTACCTCGATGATATTCTAATCTATACGAAGACTCTCGAGGAACACCGGCGCATCACCTGCATCGTCCTGGACCGCCTCCGCGAACATCGCCTGTTCCTGAAGCCCGAGAAGTGCGAGTTCGAGAGGACCGAGATCGAATATCTCGGCCTGATCATCTCGCACGGAACGGCGTCGATGGACCCGGTGAAGGTCGCCGGAGTAGCGGAGTGGCCGGTTCCGAAGAACAAGAAGGAGGTGCAGTCCTTCCTGGGCTTCACCAATTTCTACCGGCGGTTCATCCGCGACTTCTCCCACCACGCTCGGCCGCTCTTCGACCTCACGGCTAAGGATGTTGCCTGGACCTGGGGGTCCGGGCAGCAGGACGCGTTCGACTCCCTCAAGCGTGCCATTACCTCCAAGCCCGTCCTCATTTTCCCGGACGACGACCGCCCCTTCCGGGTCGAAGCCGATAGCTCAGACTTCGCCACGGGCGCGGTGCTATCCCAGCAGTCGCCGGAGGACGAGAAATGGCACCCGGTCGCGTTCTACTCCAAAAGCCTGAACGCCGTCGAGCGGAACTACGAAATCCACGACAAGGAGATGCTTGCCATCATCCGCGCACTCGAGGAGTGGCGGCATTTCCTTGAAGGTGCGCGGCACAAGGTCGAAATCTACACGGACCACAAGAACCTCCAGTACTTCCTGACCGCCAAGAAGCTCAATCGGCGGCAGGCCCGGTGGTCCCTGTATCTGGCCAACTTCGACTTCGTGCTGCACCACCGTCCTGGACGTAGTATGGGCAAGCCTGACGCACTTTCGCGCCGACCGGATCACGGAGACGGTAGTGCTGACAATGCGGACATCGTGTTGCTCAAGCCAGAGTTCTTCGCCGTCCGTGCCCTGCAGGGTCTCATCGCCGCCGGCGAGGAGGACAAGATCCTGCGGGACATCCGCCGAGGCAACCGCGAAGGTGCGCAGGAGGACGTCGTCGCCAAGGCCGCCGCCGCGCTGAAGTCCGCCCGTTCCGGAGTCCGGTCTGTCCGGAGTGCAGAGTGGTCTGAGGACCAGGGAGTGCTCATGTTCCGGGGCCGCATCTACGTCCCGAACATCCCTGAGCTCCGTCGCCGGATCGTCGAGCAGCACCATGACTCCCGTGTTGCCGGGCATCCCGGTCGCTGGAAAACTCTGGAGCTCGTCTCCCGGAGCTACTGGTGGCCGCAGATGTCCCGGTACATCGGCTCCTACACCAGCACCTGCGACCTCTGCCAACGGACGAAGGTCCGGAGGCAGCTCCCGATGGGCCAGCTACACCCGCTACCCATTCCGGAGGGGCGCTGGAGCGTCGTGTCCGTGGACTTCATCGTCGAGCTCCCCGAGGCTCACGGCTACGACGCGGTCATGGTTGTGGTGGACTCCGTAGGCAAGCGTGCGCACTTCATCCCGACGCACACCACCTGCACGGCTATGGGCGCGGCAAACCTCTACCGCAAGCACGTGTGGAAACTGCACGGGCTTCCGGACGCGTTCGTCTCTGACCGCGGACCTCAGTTCGTTGCGGAGTTCACCCGGGAGCTTTACCGCCTTCTCGGCATCAAGCTCAGCACCTCCACGGCGTACCACCCTCAGTCCGACGGTCAGACGGAGCGCGTCAACCAGGAGTTGGAGCAGTACCTCCGGGTCTTCTGCAACGAACGGCAGGACGACTGGGATGACCTCCTCCCAGAGGCGGAGTTCCAGTACAACAACCACGTCCACTCCGCCACCAAGTTCACGCCGTTCATGCTGGACACCGGGCGGAACCCGTGCATGGGCTTTGAGCCTCGGCCGCTGAACTCCAACAACGAGACGGCGAACGAGTTCTTCGAGCGCATGAAGCTGGCCCAGGAGGAGGCGAAGGCGGCCCTAGCCAAGGCGAAGGACGACATGGCCCGGTACTACGACCAGCGCCGGATCCCGGCCCCGGAGTACAAGCCCGGCGATCGTGTATACCTCGACGCTTCGGACATCCAGACGACGCGTCCCTCCAAGAAGCTCTCGCACCGCTATCTTGGACCGTACACCATCGAACGCCAAGTCGGCCCTCTCGCGTACAAGCTCCGCCTGCCCCGCTCCATGAGCCGCCTCCACCCCGTGTTCAACGCCGTCAAGCTCCGGCTTGCTCCCCCGGACCCGATCCCTGGCCGTCGCGCTCGTCCGCCTCCGCCTCCAACGTTGATCGACGACGAGGAGTGGTTCGACGTCGAGGACATCCTGGACAGCCGCTTCTTCCGCCGCAAGCTCCAGTACAAGGTCAAGTGGAAGGGCTACGGCTATGAAGACGCCTCCTGGGAGCCTGTGGAGAACGTTGCGCATGCCCGCGACCTGGTCCGCGAGTTCCACCGCCGGCATCCCGACGCCCCCAAGCAGGTCCGTGGGATGCTCCTTGTGGACCCGGCGGCCCTGCGAGCCGCGTGCGCTCCGGTGCATCGGGGCGCTGCACCCTAGAGGGGGGGTGATGTAAGGGGACGTCCCTCTCCCCTCCTTTTCCTTCTATTTCTCTTCCCTTCACTACGATACTTTACTTACTTCTAGATGTACTCGACCCGGCGGACTTCCGGATCCCACCCGCTCATCCCGCCGGACCCCGCACTTTCCCCGCCGGCCTCCGTGCTCGTTCCGCCGGACTCCCCGTTCCTCCACCGTCGGATCCCGGATTCGCGGTTCATCGTTGCGCCACGAGCGCCGCACATTACTATACAGTTTTTACAAGGTACTGTACAGTTTTACCAAGCCACCCGATCGTCGTACATACCGTGCGCGCACCAGGCAAGGGCTCCTTAGACTTGTTCTCTTTGGATCTCCCCTTGCCAGGTGCGCCACTTAGCTTATCTACTCGTACATATTTTAATATACTTTGGATCTCCCCTTGCCAGCTTCGTGTGAGTCCGCGAGCGTTCAAGGGTCGCCCTTACACCGTTCGGTCATTTATTGCTGACTACCTTGTCGTCTCTAGTAAAGGCGTAGCCGTTAACGGTCTTGCCTTCCGGCCACGGCTTCCTCTCGGCTTTCGACTTGGAGGATTGGTTACGGCCACGCGATCGAACGACGTTACACTGGGTGCAAAGAACAATATTCAGATAAAAGATATCCTGATAAAACTAATAAGGTCCTCTTTATATATCTCGGCCATTTTTAGCGCGCATTATGTGTGATAAATTTAAATTTTCATCAAATAAGATATGATTGAAAAATTGATTATATTATCAAGTAAAATGTCTCAAAGAAATTTAAAAGATATTTACAATATTTTTTATTGGCACATTCAAAATATATCTATAGTAAATCTGAGATTATGCTGAATATATTTTAAATGATGTAAAATACTGTAAATAGATCTCAAATAAGTCATAGAAAGATATTGTGAAAGTTTTCAAAATTTCATTAGAAAATTTTACTTGATAAAATGATTGATTTTTCTACAGTATCTCCTTTGTTGAAATTTAGAATTTGTCACACAATATATCTGCTGAAAATGGCCTTGATGTATAAGGAGGACCTTCACAATTTTAGTAGAATATCTTTTACTAGAATATCATCCTTTGCACCCAGTGTTAGCCTCTCGTCCGTCATCATCCGATTCTTCGTCGAAGTCGCGGGACTCCTCCGGGCTTGCCTGCTGTTCTACTTCAGCGGTGTGGGCCGATCGACGTTACTGGTTCTGAAGTACGGACGCGGGTTTCGTATTTTCTCGGCGAGTTCCCAGGTGCTGATGAGGGTACTACCCATCCGGAGGGAGTGAGGCGTTGTGGCTGTGCTGGCAGAGCTAGCCGAGCGGAGCTTCTATTAGACTTAGCACGATTTCCGTCGTACACAGACATTAGATATACACACACAACATATACCGCTTTACCGACCAGTTCCCTCGGGAACCCCGCTAGGAGAGACCGCCTCCCTCCATCTTGGTGATGAGAGCGTGATTCGCTCGACTTCCCACTGCCTGTCGAGAGACAGAGCCCACCGCCGACCGATTCTGCCAGCAGAACTCGAGACACCGCATCAAGTGCGAGAGACCGCCTCGAAGGCGACGACTACGGCGAGACACCGCGCCACACGCGAGATACAGCTACACCGCGTTGCACGCAAGATAGAGCTGCACTGCACGACTTCAAGTCTGCACGAACCGATTCTGCCAGCAGATTTCGAGACACTGCGTCGCAGGTGACAGCAAAGCACCGTGCTAGACGCACGAGACAACCTGGACCCAACCACGTCAAATGCCGACGGCCCAGTGCCCACCCCCACTTCGTCATGTCTTGCTACTACAACGAGGACATCCCCTATGACGACGACTACGGTTATTACTCGGAACCAGCCTACAGCGTCGACGCGTCCTATGGGGGCTACGCAGACTATGCCGAGCCAGTCTACCATGAAGACACATCCTACGGAGGCTACGCAGACCACCCCGAGCTGACCGATCACGACGACACCCCTCCTGATCCCGAGTACTACCAGGACTCATCGATATATCCCGACGAGGATTCCCGGGTGCACTTGGAGGGCCTTGTGGAGGAAGCTGGAGAGTTCGATGGAGACTTCTACGGAGAGTTTGATGAGGGGAACATCGACTTTGGGGAGGAAATCGACGACGAAGCTCACACTACCCCACTCACAAACATTGACGACGACAGTGACCTCTTCGACGCCGAGGACCCCTACCCTGATGAGGACTTCCCTCCTGACCCCGAATGGCATCCCAACCACCAATTCGACACCTCGACCCTCCATCCAGCATATTGCAATGCCTGGGACACCAACCCCCTTTCCACACTACACCACACAAACGTCGAGCCAGAGGCTAACGTGGACGAGGACGCTGGCGCCGCGTGTCACGTTGACGAAGAATGGGCCGCAACAGGGAAGATATGGCTCCAGCAGACGACCGATTGGCGCCAACGGCCAGGAGATCAGGAAGCGGCAGACGAGGAACAGGTCGAGGACATTCGGACTGTGATAAACCCCTCGTTCATCATCCCACCCTTCCGGCCCCGCATCCCAGCTCCTCCACCACTACCCAACCGTCTCTACGCCATCTCAGCTGGCCCACCAGTCAGGGAAATCCGGACTGTGATAAACCCTGCATTTATCATCCCACCCTTCCGGCCTCGCATCCCAGCTCCTTCACCACCACCCAGCCGTCTCCATGACCCCGTCATGCATACACCAAGACCACCAGATGTTCGACCACCTAACTCTTGGCCTCCAACACCCAACATAAACCGTCAACGTCGCCATTCACCCCAGGTACCACCCCACCGCAAGCACCCCTCACCACCCCACACACTCTATCCCCATAATACCCGACTCACTCGCGAACTCTCATCTAGGAATCCTCGTCAACTTCACCATCCACCACGAATACCACCCCATCGTAAACATCCTCCACCACCTAATCAACCTCATCCACCTAGCCCTCAACCGGCCGGCCAACGTTCATTTGACACCTTCCAACAACCCAGTCGACCACCTCGTGTTCGACCACGTCGTAAACATCCCCCATTCTACGACATATCGCACTCAACCAAGGCTACACGACCAAGGCACAGTCATGGCGCGGAACGTCGGATCACTAACAAGATGGCCCGTACGCTCCATAACCCAATACCCCACTCTATTCTTCATCATTGACTGCTCCTAGTCATATACTCACATTTACAATTTCACATATGTATAATCTTCTCTTTACCTATACTTGAGTTTCACCCCCTCTCCCCCCGGCTTCAGCTACTCAGGTTTCTTCTGTGTTCGAGGACGAACACATCTTGGAGGATGTAAGGGCGACCCTTGAACGCTCGCGGACTCACACGAAGCTGGCAAGGGGAGATCCAAAGTATATTAAAGTATGTACGAGTAGATAAGCTAAGTGGCGCACCTGGCAAGGGGAGATCCAAAGAGAACAAGTCTAAGGAGCCCTTGCCTGGTGCGCGCACGGTATGTACGACGATCGGGTGGCTTGGTAGAACTGTACAGTACCTTGTAAAAACTGTATAGTAACGTGCGGCACTCGTGGCGCAACGATGAGCCGCGAATCCGGGGTCCGACGGTGGAGGAACGAGGAGTCTGGCGGAGTGAGCACGGAGGCCGGCGGAGTGAGCACGGAGGCCGGCGGAGTGAGCACGGAGGCCGGCGGGGGAAGTACGGAGTCCGGCGGATGAGCGGGCGGGATCCGGAAGTCCTCCGGGATCGAGTACATCTAGAAGTAAGTAAAGTATCGTAGTGAGAGGAAGAGAAATAGAAGGAAAAGGAAGGGAGAGGGACGTCCCCTTACATCACCCCCCCTCTAGGGTGCAGCGCCCCGATGCACCGAAGCGCGCGCGGCTCGCAGGGCCGCCGGGTCCACAAGGAACATCCCGCGGACCTGCTTGGGGGCGTCGGGATGTCGGCGGTGGAACTCGCGGACCAGGTCGCGGGCATGCGCAACGTTCTCCACAGGCTCCCAGGAGGCGTCTTTATAGCCGTAGCCCTTCCACTTGACCTTGTACTGGAGCTTGCGGCGGAAGAAGCGGCTGTCCAGGATGTCCTCGACGTCGAACCACTCCTCGTCGTCGATCAACGTTGGAGGCGGAGGCGGACGAGTGCAACGGCCAGGGATCGGGTCCGGGGGAGCAAGCCGGAGCTTGACGGCGTTGAACACGGGGTGGAGGCGGCTCATGGAGCGGGGCAGGCGGAGCTTGTACGCGAGAGGGCTGACTTGACGTTCGATAGTGTACGGTCCAAGATAGCGATGCGAGAGCTTCTTGGAGGGACGCGTCGTCTGGATGTCCGAAGCGTCGAGGTATACACGATCGCCGGGCTTGTACTCCGGGGCCGGGATCCGACGCTGGTCGTAGTACCGGGCCATGTCGTCCTTCGCCTTGGCTAGGGCCGCCTTCGCCTCCTCCTGGGCCAGCTTCATGCGCTCAAAGAACTCGTTCGCCGTCTCGTTGTTGGAGTTCAGCGGCCGAGGCTCAAAGCCCATGCGCGGGTTCCGCCCGGTGTCCAGCATGAACGGCGTGAACTTGGTGGCGGAGTGGACGTGGTTGTTGTACTGGAACTCCGCCTCTAGAAGGAGGTCATCCCAGTCGTCCTGCCGTTCGTTGCAGAAGACCCGGAGGTACTGCTCCAACTCCTGGTTGACGCGCTCCGTCTGACCGTCGGACTGAGGGTGGTACGCCGTGGAGGTGCTGAGCTTGATGCCGAGAAGGCGGTAAAGCTCCCGGGTGAACTCCGCGACGAACTGAGGTCCGCAGTCAGAGACGAACGCGTCCGGAAGCCCGTGCAGTTTCCACACGTGCTTGCGGTAAAGGTTTGCCGCGCCCATAGCCGTGCAAGTGGTGTGCGTCGGGATGAAGTGCGCGCGCTTGCCGACGGAGTCCACCACAACCATGACCGCGTCGTAGCCGTGAGCCTCGGGGAGCTCAACGATGAAGTCCACGGATACAACGCTCCAGCGCCCCTCCGGAATGGGTAGCGGGTGTAGCTGGCCCATCGGGAGCTGCCTCCGGACCTTCGTCCGTTGGCAGAGGTCGCAGGTGCTGGTGTAGGAGCCGATGTACCGGGACATCTGCGGCCACCAGTAGCTCCGGGAGACGAGCTCCAGAGTTTTCCAGTGACCGGGATGCCCGGCAACACGGGAGTCATGGTGCTGCTCAACGATCCGGCGGCGGAGCTCAGGGATGTTCGGGACATAGATGCGGCCCCGGAACATGAGCACTCCCTGGTCCTCAGACCACTCTGCACTCCGGACAGACTGGACTCCGGAACGGGCAGACTTCAGCGCGGCAGCGGCCTTGGCGACGACGTCCTCCTGCGCACCTTCGCGATTGCCTCGGCGGATGTCCCGCAGGATCTTGTCTTCCTCGCCGGCGGCGATGAGACCCTGCAGGGCACGGACGGCGAAGAACTCTGGCTTGAGCAACACGATATCCGCGTTGTCAGCACTGCCGTCTCCGTGATCCGGTCGGCGCGAAAGTGCGTCAGGCTTGCCCATGCTACGTCCAGGACGGTGGTGCAGCACGAAGTCGAAGTTGGCCAAATACAGGGACCACCGGGCCTGCCGCCGGTTGAGCTTCTTGGCGGTCAGGAAGTACTGGAGGTTCTTGTGGTCCGTGTAGATTTCAACCTTGTGCCGCGCACCTTCAAGGAAATGCCGCCACTCCTCAAGTGCACGGATGATGGCAAGCATCTCCTTGTCGTGGATTTCGTAGTTCCGCTCGACGGCGTTCAGGCTTTTGGAGTAGAACGTGACCGGGTGCCATTTCTCGTCCTCCGGCGACTGCTGGGATAGCACCGCGCCCGTGGCGAAGTCCGAGCTATTGGCTTCGACCCGGAAGGGGCGGTCGTCGTCGGGGAAGATGAGGACGGGCTTGGAGGTAATGGCACGTTTGAGGGAGTCGAACGCGTCCTGCTGCCCGGACCCCCAGGTCCAGGCAACATCCTTAGCCGTGAGGTCGAAGAGCGGCCGAGCGTGGTGGGAGAAGTCGCGGATGAACCGCCGGTAGAAATTGGTGAAGCCCAGGAAGGACTGCTAGGCAATGGCACGGATATTCCCGTGGATACCCAGTGGCCCATCCGTATCCGTATCCGTGCAGATTACTACCCTTGTATCCACGGATTTTTGGTGTACGGGTATCACGGATTGGTTGCGGATAAGGGTTCCCTTACGGATTGAGTACATACACGAAATGAAACCATTTTAACTACGTTTGGCTTTGAGCCGCTGTGCAAGCTTATCCAGCTCGATCTGCCCATCAACCTCATCCAATGCACCCACTGCAGTAACATCCTCGTCGCGAACAAGGCCCATCAAGCTCCACGAGCCGAGACACAGGAGAGCCCGTGTGGACAAGGCGGAAAGGCGGCTGCGTGTGTGTGAGAGAATCAGCCGCCCGCGGCTGAAAACACGCTCGACGTCGACAGACATAGCTGCAAAGTTTCACGTCCTTAGTATGACACCTGAATAAGAGTAGATGTTGAAACATACCTGGAATGGACAAGTAGTCCAATGCCATCCGTGAGAGGCGAGGATAAACGAGGCGCTTCTCGTACCACCACTGTATTGCGTCGCCGACGTTTTCTGCTGGTGTCGAAAGGTAGAGATTGAGCTCGTCGACGACCGGGTTTGCTGCGGATGGTTTCAGTTCGAAAAGATCGTCGAACATGTTCTTCGGCGCCACCTTCGGTTGCTAATGGACAACGAAATCAATAAAAAATTGACATGAGTTGTTTCGGGACTCGTACCTTTGTTGGCTGTGCAACAATTTCAACATCGGCGTCGCTTGAGGACTCGTCATCGCGGCCTGTCTTCGCTTTGCTGATGTCACGGTTCGCATAAGACCTGTTGTACACGTCGCGAACGAGGGTGTGAGCCGTCTTGATCCAGTCCTGTTTCCATCCCGCACGCTCAAAGTATTCGAGTTTGTGACGCGGATGGAGCACTGTGGGACAATAGCTTCAGTATCTAGAATAAATACAACTGCCTGTACGTACCCATTGCAATGCGGTATACCTCTGAGCCATCCGTGAGTGAGTAATACCTATTGAGCGTCCGTTTGGCCATTTCGATGGCAGCTCGCATAGCCGGCCCATTTTCCGTAGGTTTCAAAGCTGTCGTGAACAGAGTGTCGATCCTGTCCATGACAGGGATCACGTATGGGAGATTCGGCGTGCCACGAGAGAAGTAAAGCGTCGCATCCTTGAGGGCCTGTGAGCGAGGATGACGGTCAGCAATGAGAGTGAGAGGGGTGCAAGACTCAAGAGCGGTATCAGAATAGAAAGACTTTGCGCCCAGCACCCATGGGCAAAGGGTTTGATTGACGTTTGATTGACACGATGGGCGCCTATGGGTCCAGACACAGTCCAGGCCCTGCCTGGGGTGCAAGAGTGGTATCAGAATAGAAAAATTTTGCGCCCAGCACCCATGGGCAAAGGGTTTGATTGACGTTTGATTGACACGATGGGCGTCTATGGGTCCAGACACAGTCCAGGCCCTGCCTATGACATGAGGACGGATAGCGCGACACATGGCAGATGGCCTGTGCGCGGGAACAGGCGCCAATGTGTCCATGTGGGTCGACGCACCTTCAATGTCAACTGCAACTGCCCCACTATCTCCCACTCAGCCGCCGAGAGCTCGAACGCACGCAAACCGTTCGTGACGTCGCCAGTAAGTGCTACAAGACCTTCTTTATAAGACAAAGCAAAGCTGAGCATGTCGTAGGTCGAGTTCCACCGAGTCCGAACATCCCGCGGCATGATACGGATCGCAAGCTTCAACTTTGCGAGCTGTGCTTTCCAGGCAGGGAGCAGGATCGTCGTCGAGTTGATGATTTTGAAGGCGAGTTTACGGAGCTGTAGGACTGCGTTACTCGACAACCAGGTGAGTTAATACACCACGCACCTTGGCAAGAACACGTCTGACAGGAAGTACGGCCAGGTGCAACGTCTTGCGTTCCTCCGTGGTCAGGGCATCAATTTCGTCAACCCACTCTTCCAAGTCCTCGTCATCGGGGTCCTCTGACTCGTCGTCGCCCTCCGCATCCTTCATGGCCTCTTCCTCTTCGTCCAACCCAGCTTCGAGTTCACGCAGCGCTAGCTCCTCATCTGAGAGCTCCCCGTCCTTTTCGTCCTTATCCGTGGGGTCGAATGGCTTCAGAAGGGACTTCGCAACAAGATTAATGATATGGAGGAAGCATCGTGCTCGGTTGATTGCCTGAAACGCGAGCAAGAGCTCGGGGTCCTCCATTGCGTCCGTCATCGTGTCATTGTTTGACGCGTTATCACAGGTGACACCCAAGATCTGCTGCGCTGTAAGTCATCCAACCATATACCGTGAGGTTGAAATGCTGACCTTGTTCTCAATACCAAAGTCCTTCAAGATCTCTGCGAACGCGAGCGCCAAATTCAAACCAGTATGTGACTAAATGTATTTCATTGAGCTACGATATGACTTATATCTAGAAGCAACACAGGGACACCTTTGGGACCTCGACAACGTCAAGGACAAGCGAAATTGGTGAGCCTTGAACTTCGAGGTGGGCAGTGACGGCGACATATGCGTAGTGGTTTGGGGAGGTCCAGGCGTCGGTGGCGAAGCTAATTTTGCCATCGTGTTCCTTTGTAAGTTGTCAGTCATCTCGTCATCACATCATATCTGACGACACATACCTGCAGGATTTTGGCTATACGCTCGCGACATCTCCCAAATACAAGCTTGACATCGCGTGATACAGTCGACGCCGATGGGATCCAGTACTCAGGCCGGCCCGTTTTCATCAACGAATGAAACCTCGGATCATCGACAATCTTGTATGGCCGCACACTTTCCGTGACCCATCGAACAATTTCAGCCCTAACAAGGCTCTAGTCACTGTCAATGAGACATGTCGAAGGGGTACTCACCTGGTTTCAGCCTTGGTGTGTGGCCGGTGAGAGTATGTAACCTTTCCTTTTCCCTTGCGTTCGAAACTTGCTAATATTGATCCGTCCATGTTTAGAGGCTTGACGATGGATTTGCGAGCATCGTCAATTGATCCACATGCCTTCGCCGCAGCCCAGGCATCCTCGCCCCAGCAACCTCGGACATGCTTGATGAGGTTACTGGTTGATGTCCTGTCACGCGTATCGAGGTACCGGCGTGCCTTGAACTTGCACCCTTTGGCAGCACATGCGAACTCGTGGCACCGGCGCCCGTTCACATATACAATCTCGGGGACAGGCCCAAAGAAGGCATACACAGGTGAATCCCACTTCTTCTTCATACGATCTAGGATAAGGTAGAGGTAAGTAAGTCTATTCCTTGAATCTTATAACCGCTCACCGAGTTCGGCCTCAGAGTCTTCGGCCACCTCCTCCCCGGACTCATCGAGATTGATGACTTCGACTTGTGCCTGGTGACGCTTAGCAGGAGCAGGGTCATCATTGCTACTGGCCTCAGAGATGCTTTCTTGATCCACATGTGTTGCGGCTTCGGTGCCTTGACGTTTGCGCTTCTTTGATGGACTAAGCAGTTTGGCGGCTGCATGGCCGACCCTCGCGGTGATCGTTTTGGCTTTAGAGGCAAGAGATTTGATCGAGCTAGTGGTAGACTTGGTAGACTTTGTGGATCGAGCACTGGACTTTGCGTCCTTAGCCTTCGCCATGTCCGCGGCGCAGGTTTATGCTTTTCTTTTCTTTGTCTATCTAGCTAAGAACGTGTGGCTGGATGTCCTGTATAGTATAATGTGGCATTTAATGCCCGCGGCTCACTTGAGCATACCAAATGTGGCATGAAAAATCCTCACGGGTAACGGATGATGTAATACCAATCTGTATCCGTATCTGTGCGGATTTTTATCCGCAATCCGTGCGGATTACCCATATCCATGCCATTGCCTAAGGACTGCACCTCCTTCTTGTTCCTCGGAACCGGCCACTCCGCTACTCCGGCGACCTTCACTGGGTCCATCGACGCCGTTCCGTGCGAGATGATCAGGCCGAGATATTCAATCTCGGTCCTCTCGAACTCGCACTTCTCGGGCTTCAGGAACAGGCGATGTTCGCGGAGGCGGTCCAGGACGATGCGGGTGATACGCCGGTGTTCCTCAAGAGTCTTCGTATAGATTAGAATATCATCGAGGTACACACAAACGACTCCCTGCACTATGAGATCGCGGAAGATGTCGTTCATCATCGTCTGGAAGGTGGCGGGACTGTTGGTGAGTCCGAAGAACATGACCAGCGGCTCGAAGAGCCCGCGGTTCGTCCGGAACGCGGCCTTCCACTCATCGCCCTCCTTGATGCGGACATTGTTGTAGCCCCAACGGACGTCCAACTTAGTGAAATATCGCGCACCGCGGAGGTTATTGATGAGCTTGGAAATGAGGGGAAGGGGATAGCGGTTCTTCACCGTTATCGCGTTCAACGCTCGGTAGTCCTGAACTAGACGAAGGGAGCTGTCCTTCTTCTTAATGAAGAACACCGGGGACGCCATGGGAGACTTCGAGGGGCGGATGCGGCCGGACTTGAGATTCTCCTCCAGGAACGCGTCTAGCTCGGCCTGCTCATTGGGGGTGAGCGGATAGACCTTGCACGAGCTAGGCGTGGAGCCGGGTTCGAGTTCGATAGCGTGGTCCCATCGCTTGCGCTCCGGGAGTTCATCGAAAGCGGCCTTGGAGAATACGTCCTCGAAGTCGTGGAGGTAATCGGGGACGGCGTCGCGGAAGTCCTTCGGCGCGGAATTGCGCGCGAAGGCCTCCGCTAGGCGTTGAGACGTCGTCTGGCTCGCGCGGATCTCCTCAGCAGCCGGGTAACCGAAGAGAGCCGTCGCAAGCAGTCGATCACCTTCCTCCATGGTGTCGGCTTCCTGGGAGTCCGGAACGGGGTCCGTCTCCGGGTTCGCCTCCGGCGGAGGGTCGTCCTCACAATCCGGATCCGGGTACAGCTCTGGAATGTCGTCCAGTTCAGGCTCGGGGGCGGGGACGCCGCTGGAGCGGCAGGCGCGGATAGCCGCACGGGTCTTATTCCGCGCCTTGCGCTCTACCTTTACCTCCTCTCGGCACGTCTGGCAGCGGGCCGGGCAGCGGCTCATGGATACCGTGCCGGCGGCCCAGTCAATCTCCGGGTTGTGCTCCTTGAGCCAAGTGTACCCGAGGATCATATCCTGCTCGCCAAGATCGGTGACCGCGAATACCACACGTTCCGAGTGACCATTGTACCGGAGTACTAGGTCGACGACCTCGGTGATGGCGCCGGCGGCATTCGCGGTACCGTCTACGTTCTTGACGGGGATGGGCCGAGAGAGAGTTCGGGTAGTGATGCCATGCTCGCGCACGAAGCGGATGTGCAGGAAGAGTCTGGAAGCGCCGCTATCCAGGAGAGCCTTCAGGCCTAGGATCTCCTGGGTGTCGGTGGTCACGACTTCCACCCCGAGGATCAAGGAGTTGCGACTGGGGGTGGCAGCGAGGGTGAAGCTACGTGGCAGGTGCTTCTCCCAGCGCGGTAGACCGCGGCGGCAGCGGACATTGATGGTGACTTCCGGCACATCAGAGTCGGGAGGTCCGAAGTTGGATTTGGTGACGGTGGAGGAGGGGGGTACGTCTTCGTTCGAATCAGATTCACGCGTAGAGAGGGCAGCAATGGAAAGTGTTTCTGCAGACTCTATGGAAAGACATGCGAACCGATTTGAACTGGCCAACGGGGGCGTACTGTTCACCCGTGGCGCAACTAAAAACCCTCCTCCGGACCTTCGGACCTCTCTTCTTCGGCAGCGGCAGGGGCCTCAGCCTGCGCCTCGGTGGACGCGGCAGCGCGGATGGCGTCCAGGTCAGCCAGCAGACCCATGACCCAGTCGTCGCGTTCCTCCGTCGTCATGGAGCGGATGTCGAATTGCTCCGGGCAGTTGCGAGCGATGTGCCCGGGCTTCTTGCATCGACGACAGATGATGGGGGTTCCGGAACGTTGGCGGGACAGGTCAATGTCCATCGGAACGCCAGAGGGAAGGGGGCGACTGGCTGGAGCAGTGGGAGCGGAAGGGGATGCGGCGACCGGACGAGGTGGGGGAGCGGGGAGCGCACGGAAAACCGCCGGAGCTCCCGGGTTCCGGACGACGGGAGCCGGGGCCGTGCGCGGCTTGGTCACCGCAGAGCGGAAGTCCTGGTGGGCACGGGTGTTGTAGTCCACCAGACGCGCCGCGTCGATCCACTCCTGGACGTGCTCGTCCGAGGGACGTCCTTCCACTATGTTGGCGACCTTGGCCTCAATCCGGGGATCGAGACCGTGGCGGAAGCGGAACACCAGCTGCGCGCCGTCCGGGAATTGGGCTTCCTCCGCGAGATCCCAGAACTCGTCGATGTACTCGTCGACGGAGCGGGAGCCCTGATGGTAGGCGGACGTCTCGAAGGTGGTGGCGGCCTTCCGTTTTTCGTCTCGGGGGCAGAATTCCGCAATGAACTGCGTGCGGAACTCCGCGTAGGTGCCGAAACGGGGGACCCCGCCATGGGAATTGGGATGACGGAGTGTGCGGGCGGCGAAACGAGCGGCGCGGCCCCCTTTCATGTAGGAGAGGACCCAATTGATGCGGGTCTGCTCGTCGGGGAACGCGTCGGGGGTGAGGGACATGTAGAGATCGCAGGAATTAATGAAAGCGCGCCCTTTCTCCCTCTCGCCGTCGAAGGAGTCAGGGGGCACCGGACGCAAGCGATCTCCGCCGCGCGTGAAGGACTGCGCGGAGAGGGGGTCCGAGTGCGCGGGGGTTTGCGCAGCGTCGGCGGGTTGGACCGTGGTGGGTCCGGGGTCACGGGGCACGGTGGGGGTGTTGTGCTGTTCTATGTAGAGCCGGAACTCGCGAAAGGTGTTGAAGATTTCAGCCATTTGGCCGTCTTGGTGCTCCAGACGCGCCTCAATCGTCGTTAGCCTGCGCCAGGCTTCCTGCGCGGGGTCCGCCTCAGGTTCCTGGGGTGCTACGTCCGATGCAGGCTGCATACTGAGAGAAGAAGGTGGGGGAAATGGGAGATGGCTGCGAAGTATCGATGCGCGGCAGTCGAGGGGCAGAGATCTCGGATTTTCCGGACCTTCTTGGAGACTTGTTCTGCTGTAAGGGCGACCCTTGAACGCTCGCGGACTCACACGAAGCTGGCAAGGGGAGATCCAAAGTATATTAAAGTATGTACGAGTAGATAAGCTAAGTGGCGCACCTGGCAAGGGGAGATCCAAAGAGAACAAGTCTAAGGAGCCCTTGCCTGGTGCGCGCACGGTATGTACGACGATCGGGTGGCTTGGTAGAACTGTACAGTACCTTGTAAAAACTGTATAGTAACGTGTGTAAGGGCGACCCTTGAACGCTCGCAGACTCACACGAAGCTGGCAAGGGGAGATCCAAAGTATATTAAAGTATGTACGAGTAGGTAAGCTAAGTGGCGCACCTGGCAAGGGGAGATCCAAAGAGAACAAGTCTAAGGAGCCCTTGCCTGGTGCGCGCACGGTATGTACGACGATCGGGTGGCTTGGTAAAACTGTACAGTACCTTGTAAAAACTGTATAGTAACGTGTGGCACTCGTGGCGCAACGATGAGCCGCGAATCCGGGATCCGACGGTGGGGGAACGAGGAGTCCGGCGGAATGAGCACGGAGGCCGGCGGGAGAAGTACGGAGGCCGGCGGGGGAAGTGCGGAGTCCGGCGGGGGAAGTGCGGAGTGGGATCCGGAAGTCCGCCGGGTCGAGTACATCTAGAAGTAAGTAAAGTAGCGTAGTGAAGGAAAGAGAAATAAGGGAAAAGGAAGGGAGAGGGACGTCCCCTTACAACGTGCGGCACTCGTGGCGCAACGATGAGCCGCGAATCCGGGGTCCGACGGTGGAGGAACGAGGAGTCCGGCGGAGTGAGCACGGAGGCCGGCGGAGTGAGCACGGAGGCCGGCGGAGTGAGCACGGAGGCCGGCGGGGGAAGTACGGAGTCCGGCGGATGAGCGGGCGGGATCCGGAAGTCCTCCGGGATCGAGTACATCTAGAAGTAAGTAAAGTATCGTAGTGAGAGGAAGAGAAATAGAAGGAAAAGGAAGAGAGAGGGACGTCCCCTTACAGAGGAGGGCAGATGTGGCTGTGCTGGCAGAGCTAGCCGAGCGGAGCTTCTATTAGACTTAGCACGATTTCCGTCGTACACAGACATTAGACATACACACACAACATACACCGCTTTACCGACCAGTTCCCTCGAGAACCCCGCTAGGAGAGACTGCCTCCCTCCAGCGTTCATTGATAGTAGTGTCTCATTCCGTAGGCTTGTTGCGCAGGATGCGAGATACGGCGAGTGGTCCATCCTGGTCTTCGGGATACAAGAAGGAATGATGCTTGATGCGACGCTGGATGAAGTCGATCGGGTCTTCGTGCTCGTACCCTTTCTGACGGAACTTCATCTCTTCAAATTCGAAGGTTCGTTCCTTGATCCAGTTCTCGTCGAGGAAATGTTCTCAGATGCCCAACAATATGATGTTCCAATCCTGCAAGAAATATGCTCGCACTTCGGCTGGTAAAGTTTGCCACCAACTGAGAGTGCGTAAGGTCCATTTGAACGGGGCGAGCTGCGCCAGGCCTTCGCGCATTTTCTGGCTAAGTGTAGTGAGGTGGCCCATCGTCCCCAAGTAATCGACTGCCGTGTTTCCCATACCATCCCAAGAGGGCAGAACAGACATGTTCAGCTTATTGTTAAGTTGCCACTCTTCTTCAGGGTTAGGATCGCGCGGTAGTCGAGGCGCGTTGTTGTACGCGGGCCCGTCTCTACCACCTGGCGCGCCTCCTCCTGGGGCGCCGCCACTGGGCGCGCCTCCTCGCGGGGCGCCGCCTCCTGGGTTACCACCGGGAGCACCACCTCCCGGGGCACCACCACCTGGTGCGCCTCCGGGATTGCCTCCTCCTGGGGCACCACCTCCAGACACGCCTCCGGGAGCACCTCCTCCCGGGGTGCCGTAGGGTAGGAAGTTATGTCGAGGGCCTCCTCCTCCGCCGCTGCCTCCTGGACTACCGCTAGGATTGCCCTTGTCCGGTAGGCCACTGCCATTCCTTCCGTTGCTGGTTCCGAAGTTACCGGTAACTTCAGGATGGGACCCGGTCCTAAAGGTGTAGCTGGTCCAATTATTCGGACGAGGTACCTTGACAGCGAAAGCGGGAGGGGCATTTCGTAACGTCTCGAGGGAAGCTGGAGGCTGTATCCTCAATGGCCCCCCAGACCTAGATCCATCATCGGTAGTGGCTACGGTAGACGCTTGACGCTGAAAGTGCGAGATGGTCCCGACGCCCGGGAGTGAGGTAATAGCATGACCTGTCCCGATACTCGAGATGGAGTCCGGAAGGTCGAAACGAAGATTGCGAGCCGTAGAGATGGAAGGAAATGTGTCGGTGGTTTGAGCGACGTTATCCTCCAGAGGAGCCTGGATCGTATCGGTCGATTGCCTGTCGTTCGTATGTCGTTCGCGATGATGATAAAATTTGTCTGCAAGATCAGAGCCGTCTTCCAAATTATCGAGTTGTTCGTCCGCAAGGAGTTCACTCTGCACCGAAGCCAAAGGGTGACCTCTGGCAAGCTTGTAATCCAGTCTTAATGATAAACGCGGAAAAGTAACCCGAACTGGGACCTGATCGAGGTTCTGGTAGAGTCGTGCGAGCTGACAGAACTTGATTCATCTTGACGCAAGAAAATCCTTTCAAAGCTCTTGAAGGAATTTCTGATATGTACAGAAGCGACGGCAGTACGACGTTATAAGGCGGCTATGGTAAGAAGGACATCCCCTCGGTGTTCATTCCAGCCAAGGGAACGTAGGAATTTGAACCCGGGGTCGAAACGGAAGCGATTCCGAGTAGCCCGAGCCAGGAATTCCGCGAAAGATTCCAGCACTTGGTGTACGGCGAGAACGAGCTGGGTGATTTCTTCGAGTTGGGGTTTATTCAGGAAATACATGGCCTTGTTCCCGTCATGGTAATAGACCAGGTCCTTGTTCGCCAAAGATAGCGACGAAAAGTTCCGGATAGCGTCCTCCAGGTTGGTCTACAACAGGTCCTTGTGAGGGGAATCCCATCGAATGAGGATTTGACGGACGATGTTCGACTCGGCTTTGTCTCGTCCTTCCAGTATACCGTCGACACCGCCATATCTGGTGAGGGGGTCGTAGTCCGTTGCTGGGTCGAAGGTGGGGTGGTAACGGTAGTTTGAGCATTCGATGGGCTCGTCCCTAATCAGGATGTCGGACAGCATGTGGAGCCCCCCAAAGATGAAGGGATGAGAGTCGAGGGAAGCTGGAACTCTTTCCTCTTCGGTGGTCAACGCGTTTGGTCGTGCAGGAGAGGGGGTATATTCCACGAGATAGTTTAACGATGGGGCCGCCGACTCAGAACGACTATCGACACACCGGAGTTCGGAGGCATCGGTGACCTCGCGGTTTTGCTCTTCGAGAGGTCGAGGTTGTCTCAGATGAGGGAGGGGATCGCGAACCGGTTGGGGACCTGAGAATGACGATTCCAGTTCCAGTATGGGTCCTTGAGCAGGCAGCAAAGGACCGGGCGGGGATCCACTCTCCGGGTCAGGTAAGGTCTCGATCGTCGGAGAGGGAGCTCGAGCCTTGCCCTTGGAAGTTCCAGGGCCGGCACAGAGCGAGTAGTAGCGTCGCCTCCCGCTGGAGAAGTGGCGGCGGTCGCCTGAGTAGCGCGGGTGGTGGGTCGTTTCCCAGTGACGAGGGGTTGGATAAAGTAGTGGCACCCGATCCCGAGGGGTTGAAAACGGCACGCGCTATGGGGTTCCTCATGTGTGAGAAGGTCAACGACGTTCGAAGTATCCTAACAATTCGCTAGTTCGAAGGGGGGTTTTTAACGGACTAACTTGAGGGCAGGTAGCCCAATCGTCGCGTAACGAACTTCGGTTACAGGAGGAAATGAGGCGACACGAAAATTAGTGAAAATTTCGTAGGAGCTCGTGGCGCGCTAACCGGTGATCGATGATCGGAAACGTAGGGAGCATGCAGACTGAATTTGAAGGATTTCATAGGGGTTTGATTAAGTCGAAAACAGGGGCTTGAGACGTAGAGACTTCGTTACACTTGGATGAAGTCCGCGGTGCCCCCACCATTGTGATACAGCCAGTTCAATGGACTTCTTGTGTGAGGAAGACTCTAGATATCGGCACGTCAATGCGCCTTACCTCCATAGAGGTTGGCGCTAGAGAGAGCCGATAGCGAGAGGTAGGGGAGCGCCTGTCCGAATGGACAGCGGCTCGAGGGAGCGCCTGTCCGAATGGACGGTGGCTCGAGGGAGCGCCTGTCTGAAGAGACGGCGGCTCGATGGAGCGCCTGTCCAGTAGGACGGCGGCTCGCGGATAGGTGAGACTGAAGCTAAGCCTTGTAACCTTAGGCGAGGGGTGTTGTCGTCCGACACCGGAGCTCTGTTAGCCTGAGCAAGGCGTGCTGTCACCCTGCACAGGGCCCGGTGGCCTCCAGGGTCGAGCCATCGCGTCCTTCGCTGCAATAAGGCGAAAACGCGAACAAAGAAGATGGTAGTATTAGATGATGTTTAGACTACTCAACATGCCAGCTATGTACTGTGATGACAAAATATATGTAAACAAAAGGGCCGTCGGCCCGGTCGCGCACGCGTGAAGGTGATACAACAAGTATACCACTAGAGATAGTATACCGTCGTCACACTGGAAAACTCTGGAGCTCGTCTCCCGGAGCTACTGGTGGCCGCAGATGTCTCGGTATATCGGCTCCGACACCAGCACCTGCGACCTCTGTCAACGGATGAAAGTCCGGAGACAGCTCCCAATGGGCAAGTTGCACCCGCTACCCATCCCGGAGGGGCGCTGGAGTGTCATGTCCGTGGACTTCATCGTTGAACTTCCTGAGGCTCACGGATACGACGCGGTCATGGTTGTGGTGGACTCCGTGGGCAAGCGTGCACATTTCATCCCGACGCACACCACTTGCACAGCACTAGGCGCGGCAAACCTCTACCGCAAGCATGTGTAGAAGCTGCACAGACTCTCGGACACCTTCATCTCCGATTGCGGCCCTCAGTTCGTTGCGGAGTTCACCTGGGAGCTCTACTGCCTGCTCGGCATCAAGCTCAGCACCTCTACGGCGTACCACCCTCAGTCTGACGGTCAGACGGAGTGCGTCACAAACGGCCCACAGGACCAAGTTTCAGCATTGTGATTCTTCTTTCTGACTGCAAAGGCAAATGGGAAGGAGTCTGCCTGTGTGTTAGCTAATTCGCCCAGAACCTCCAACATTGACCAGATAAGATCCAACTAATACCAGTATAATAATTATCAGCGTGACAGAATACTTGGCATTACTGAAGACAAAACT
>BRPK01000030.1:0-52588 GCA_026008595.1 Lyophyllum shimeji
CCCAGTGAAAAGTCGGTCGAGCCCGATTGAGCTCCTTCAAGCCAAACGGAGGTCAATCGAGCCAAAACAACCCAAAGCGATGCTCAAGATCTGCTCAAGCCCGACCAACTTTCCTTGACGATCACGTTTAGCGATTGTCGCTTTTCACAACACACATCTCACTCGAACATCGTCAACTCAACTGGCCTTGGCCCTGGCAGCCATTGCTTGCTTCTGTTTCACAGTGAAGTGCATACATAAGTACGACGGCGGTCGCAAAACAACTCCCTCATTTCTTGCCCCCCAACTGCCATGTTCTCAGATTCCCATCCTCGATGCCCTCCACCCCAGCTTCAGAAGTCCGCTGCATATACTCATTGGCGACGTCGTGCATACCACATGGCTCCTCCCAGCCCTTATCGCGATCAGGAAGCGACAGTCTCTCGAAGCCCAGAAGGACTAACGATCACATAAAGGCCTTCCAAGTGCGTGCACATCATCGATCGCGCTTTGATCAAGAAGTAATGCCTTTCTAGGAACTTAAGCAACACGTTCACCCCTTCACTAGACCTTTTAGTCGTACGTGAATGTTTCGTCCTGCTCTTGTACGCATCTGATCGGTTTTTGTTGTCGACTAGGCTACTTTGAAGTTCGAAGCGATCTCAATGGATGGAAACAGGTACGTGAAGGGATCCTCTTTCACTGGCGTATTTACTGACTCTTTGTATGCAGGTAAACCAGAGCAGAAAACGACACACAGCTGGTAATGGACTTGTCGGGCGTCGGATGACGTCAAATGCACTTGGTAAGGTAAGGTAAGGTAAAAAAGTCGGACTTCGGTGATCGGGGAATGTGTTTTCTACTTGTATACTTCTTGTATCCCTTAGTATTAGATTAATAGAATTCAATTGAGCGAAACAGAACAGGATTGAAAAGTATTGAGCGAAAATGGACTGATACAAGGAGAGCCATATTGCTCGATGCTGCTCAACATGGCTGGATAAATGGCCGGAATCTCGAGCCATTGGGAGTCGAATCGAGCAGTTTAGGACAATTACTAGCAGGCACATTTTCGCACATTTGCGCTCAGTTTGGCTAGACCGACTTTTCACTGGGACTTATCCCCAGTGAAAAGTCGCTTGAGCGGGATTGAGCTCGATCAAGCCAAATGGAAGGCAAACGAGCCAAATCAGGCCAAAACGATTCGAGCGTGCATGACGTCACGTTGAATGTAGATTTTGACCACCAAGTCACTTGAGTGAAGTTGAGTTGCATTTGAAAGTCGCGTTTTCTCAGCTTGTTCTGTTCATGGTCTGTTCGTGGTCCTGATCATGTCCAAGATGCATTGAAAAGACTTAACCACACGGACACCTTTTCCGGCGGCGGATGTTTCAGACACTCTATAAAGGCAAGCGAGGGTCGGCAACTCCAACTTTCCCACTTTTTCCCCCACTACCATGTCACTGCCAGAATCGCCGCGCCCGCTCCCACCTCCCCTGCTGTTTGCGTTGATCAGAAGCTTTTTCCTGCCGTGGATGTGGCTGGTGTTACCTTTCCGTGGCCTGAGTCTCGATGGAGAAACGGCCGAAGTTCAGAAGGACAATCAAAACGTGATCAGGTGCGCATATAGCCAACGACGATTCTGTGTGAATTGACGTGCGTTCGAGAAACATCACGCACCGGCAACAGGATTGTCTAGGGAAGCTCCTTTGCACTCACTACATCTTCACACACTTTGTCTGATCTTGTGTCGCCCACAGAGCTCAATGCAATCATATCCGATCAGGTATGTGGTATCCCATTGCTTCGCGTCACGCGTACTGACCCACTCACAATCAGGATAGTGCAAATGTACTAACGTGACTGCGGCTGCAAACATCACGGAGATCACATCAGTCCACCCGACAGAGCTGATACAATGGTGTTTGAACCAGGTACACGGTGCGTGATTGTCTGTCACGGCGAAAGCCTTAACTCTGGTTCAGGCATCGAAGATCATTGTGTTATCTCTGGTCAACACCAAAGAGATATCGTCAAGTCTATCCAACGACAAAGACTTGTCAAGGTCGAGAGCTTAGAGATCAGAGATAAGAGATAAGGCGTTGTATTGCCGAGGTCAAGCTGAGGAGCTTAACGGACTAAAGTACAGTTTATATACAAAACGGGGATGGTCTGTGGGCAAAGATATAGTAATGGTCAAGGGATAGAGGATGAGTAATGATGGGAAAAGTCCTGAGTAAGCACAAGAAACGAGGTAACAATGAGGCAAGCATGAGTCAGGAGCTAAATATAGATATGACGTGCATAGATAGTCCAGGAATGGAAAAATTGTAACATTACCCCCTTCGTAGAATTGAAGTCACCGACTTCAATAATATTCGCAGGGTTCCTCAGTCATGTTGGCAATTGCATCGTCGTCGAAGTCGAAGTACTCGTCGTAGTTGTCCTCGGGTTCTGCAGTCGTGCATCTCTTGGGATAATGCCCAGGTTGACGTGAGTTACACTTCTTGCAGACGAATTCGTCGCAATGAGAGGCCCAATGTCCACTTTTCCCACAGGTGAAACATTCTGCCCTTTTCAGGTCCGTGCATGGGGTGGGACGTTGTTTGGGTGGCGGTATCATGGTCGGGGGAGGAGAGGGTGTACGAAGATCAATGGGGTTTTCCCGTGTTCCATGAGGATACGGGGTGCTTCGACGACAATGGCGTGGTTTCTTGATGGCCACCTTCTTGCAAGGAATAATAGATGGTCGACTGACTTGGTCAGAGGTTTGAAGAACAAGGACCATGTCATTCGACGAGTTCGAAACTGATGACTCGGTCGAAGGGGACGATGGTGGTTGAGTATTATCGGATGGTGAGGGTACAGGCAGTGGAGAAGATTGATAGGCGTCTCCAAGGACGTCTTGGAGGCCAGATGAATGAAGGAGGAGGAGCATATGGTCGAGCACGGCAGTGGTGTCCTTGATCTCTTTTTTAAGAGTGGCGATCATCTAGACATTGAGCTCGTGTTGCTTTACGAGTTCCTGGCGAATTTGTACGATGTCGAAGAGAATGCCGGTCGCGGCAGAAAGGGAGGTATTAAAAGCGACGCATGGAAGACAGGGTGGATTCGCCATTGGTCCGGAAGCTGTAGTCGATAGGTGAGTGGTCCCATGACTTCGGAAATGACAAAGGGTCCTTCTTGTTTTGGTGTGAGCTTCCGTGATTGATATCCAATCTTCAGGTTCTTGCCTTCTAGCCAAACCTTATCGCCTTTCTGAAACGGTTTGAGGTTTCTCGTAGTGTGGTGCATCATCTTCTGCCGAGCTAACTCTTGTGCGGCAAGAGCTTCGTCCCTGGCACGTTGCAATTGAATGATTCTTTGTTCTGCTGCTGGTACGTCAGTTTTCAAATAAGGAGTTGGGATGCTTCGTGGATCAAACCCCATCATTAGGTAAAATGGTGATGCATTTCATGCAGAGTGGGATCGATTGTTGTGCGTGAATTCGGCAAGAGGGAGAAGGTCCTTCCAGTTTTCCGGGTTGTTAGAGCAGAAGATCCGCAGGTAGACTTCGAGCTCTTGATTTACTCGTTCAGTTTGTCCATCTGTCTGAGGATGATAGGCAGTGCTCATTGCCAGTTTGATGCCTAGAAGTCGTCCTAGTTCTCAGAAAACTCTTGCAGCAAATTGAGGTCCTCGATCAGAAATGATGGTGTCCAGAAGTCTGAATCTTCGGTAGACGTGTTGTAGTAAGAGGTCGGCAGATCCTAAGGCGTCGATTTCTTTTGTGCAAGGGATGAAAATTACCCCCTTCGTAAGGCCATGGACTACCACGACCATAATCGAGTCGTATCCATCTTTCTCGGGTAGATCCGTAATGAAATCCATGGTGATTTGAGCGAAGGGACGGGTCATGGATGATTTAATCGGGGTGATTGGCGGGTTCGTTGGATGTGTATTTGTTTTTATTTGTTGGCACGTTGCACATCCCTCGACGTATCGTTTGATAAAGACATACATTCCTGGCCACCAGTAGTCTTGCTTGACCAATTCGAGCGTTTTGTATTGTTCAGGGTGGCCTCCGGCAAAGGAATGTAAGCCTGCAGCTTACTACAGTTTTCGCCGGACTGCTTATATAGAATCAGCTATCTGAATCAGTAATTGATTCAGATATGTGCCTTTTGTAAAGGGGTAATGACCATCTGTGGTCTGGTTCCACTGGTCTGCTTACATTATCTGAATCAATTGGGTCAGGAGTTCAACCCCAGCTTATGGCAGTTTGGGGGCGCAAATCTGCAGTATGAACCACCTGATTCGAACCCTTGGGTTCAAGGCAGCATATAGCTTCTCTATGGTGAAAGTGCCCCTCTCGCCGAGGGGTTCGCCCGCCACGCCTATCGTCTTAACTGACACTATGGAGGAGTGTAAGCCTGCAGCTTACTACAGTTCTCGCCGAACTGCTTATATAGAACCAGCTATCTGAATCAGTAATTGATTCAGATATGTGCCTTTTGTAAAGGGGTAATGACCATCTGTGGTCTGGTTCCACTGGTCCGCTTACAAGAAATCATGATACCGTTCGACGATCCGCCTTCTGAGTTCCTGATCTGCTGGGACGTAGCATTTGTCTCGGAAAAATAGTAAGCCATCTTCGATCTTCCAATCTTCCAATGCCGACTTCGTGGGAGGGACCCCCTTGGTCTTCAGTGCCTCAATCGCGTCCATCATGACTTCATCCTTCATTAATGCTTGTGTGAAAGCATCTTTGAGTTCTATGTCGATCATTCATACGAAGAGATGATCTGGGAGAAGGATTACGTCTTCATTGTCGTAGTCCTCTGTGAGGCATAAATCCGGTCTTCTGGATAGTGCATCAGACTGTACCATTTGGGATCCAGGTACGTGGACGAGTTTCAGGTCAAATTGAGACAGGTATAAACTCCATCTTGCTTGTCGTTGGTTCAGTTTTTGTGCAGTCTGGAAGTACGTCAGGTTCTTGTGATCTGAGAGAATGACGATTGGGTGAGGGGCTCCTTGCAGGTATTGTCTCTATGTTTCCAATGCTCGAATTATTCCCAGTAGTTCTCGATCATAGATCTGGTAGTTGCGTTGGGTGGCGTCGAAGGAGTAAGAGATGTATTCACAAGGATGCCATTCTCCATTGATGTCTCTCTGTCGTAGAACTGCTCCAGTCGCAAACTTTGAGGCGTCGGATTCAATGACGAATAGCTTCGTCTTATTGGGCATGAGCAGTACTGGTGCCGATAGGAAGGCGGTCTTGAGTCTATCAAAGGCTTCTTGGCATTCTGCTGTCCAGTCCTAGGGTTTGTCCTTCTTGGTCAACTCATTCAGGGGTCGTGTGAGGTCCAAATAGTGACTGATGAACTTTCGGTAGAAGTTCCCAAATCCAAGGAATGATCGCACTCCTTTAACGTTTGTCGGAGTAGGCCAGTCTTTGATTCCTGTAACTTTGGTTGGGTCCATGGCGATGTGATCATGAGTGACAATCATGCCAAGGTATTCTATTTCTGTTGCTTCAAACGTGCATTTTTCCAGTTTGAGGAATAGATCGTTTTCCTTTAACCTTTGAAGGACACGGAGGGTTTGTCGACGATGTTCTTCGAGATCCGTAGAGAAGATCAGCATATCATCCATGCAGATGATAAGCCATCCTTCGTCGATCATATCCTTGAAGATTTCGTTCATCATCATTTGGAAAGTTGCCGGGGAGTTGCATAGGCCAAAGAACATGACTGTCGGTTCGAATAGCCCTCTGTTGGTTTTGAAGGCTGCCTTTCATTCGTCTCCTTCTTTAATCCTGACATTGTTGTAGCCCCAGCGCAGATCTAGCTTGGTGAAGATCTTTGCTCCTTTCAATTTGTCCATCAGATCTCCCACTAATGGCAAGGGATAGGTATTCTTCACAGTTCCTTCGTTGAGGTATCGATAGTCTTGGCACGGTCGGAGTTGTCCGGATTCCTTCTTGCTGACAAAGAAGAAGGGTGACGCCATAGGTGATTTAGATGGTCGGATGTAACCTTTCTTGAGATTTTCGTCGAAGAACTCATCCAGTTTCTTTTGTTCTTCTGGTGTCAACGGGTAAAACTTGCAATCACGTGGTACGAAGTCTGGTTTGAGGTCGATGGCGTAGTCGTAGACACGTCGTTCTGGCATGCGTTCAGAGGCCTTCTTCTCGAAGACAGACTTGTACTCCTTATAATGTTCCGGTAGCAGGTCATCAATGGTTTTGGGTTTTTCCTCCTTTTCTGGGTTTGAATGTGCTAACCCTTGTGAGATGGAGGTTTTTGCCTGAATCCAGATGTTCTGACTGAAGGAGTATTTTGCCGATTGAAGTGATTTGGTGATCCGTCCAATAGAAGGTCCTTTTCGCCGAATGGTGTATCCAGGTTCCCGGTGTTCGTCCGTAAGAGGGGCAATGACAGGTTCAAAAACTCCGATGACTGACTCTCCTTGGATGTAGCCGATGAGGAGATCGTCTTCGGAAATTATTTCCTCAACCGGTATGGCTTCCACAGGTTCATCATTAGGGTCAAAGGAGTCCGAAGGTTGGAGTTCAAGAATAGAA
The DNA here is from genome assembly GCA_026008595.1 of Lyophyllum shimeji. Classification (NCBI taxonomy): domain Eukaryota; kingdom Fungi; phylum Basidiomycota; class Agaricomycetes; order Agaricales; family Lyophyllaceae; genus Lyophyllum; species Lyophyllum shimeji. The sequence continues at coordinate 6,548 of BRPK01000030.1, forward strand.
GCAGTAGAAGCTTCTTTCTCGTCTATGAGCACAGGGTCGTTGACACCAAGAGTTTGTCCTGATTCTTCATCTGGGATTTCCTCTACCGATGATCTTGGCAAATGCTTTTCCGTTTTTAAAGGTGGGTCCGTTTCCAGAGTTTCCATGGCCAGTTGTTTTGAAATCTGGATCTGTTTAATCTCTATGGCTCTTTGTATGGCAGAAGAGAATGTCTTGGAGAATCGTTTTAGATCGATCATGACAATTTCTGTTTCCCAGTCAATGTCCGGATTAAATCGTTTCAGACTCCTTGAGCTCCACAGTCGAGAAGGGCTTTGGTGTCGACGTTTCTTTCATCATACTGAGCCGAGACATTGATGTGCATAGATCTTTCATTCTCAGCTACAAGTACAGGTGAAATGGAAACGGAGGCGGTTGCTGACGTCGAGGCAGGCCACCGCTTTAAAAACCCTCATCTTCGAGCTTCTTCATGCATTCTTCCTTCTCTTTTTCATCGAGTGCCTCTATCATCGCTTTGATGCAGAGGTGCGTCTCTTTTCCAGTCCTGGGGGCTTTCTTTCTGGAGGTGAAGTCGTATTTCTTTTGTTCGGGAACTGTTCCCTTCTTGTGGTCGGCTGCCCTGTGGCCTGGCTTATGGCATTCAAAGCACAGCCCTTTCTTGAAGTGTTCTTCGCGTTCCTCAAGGGAAAGGCGATCGACGTCCATCACATTCGGATCTCTGGTCGGTACGTAGTGTGGTTGTCGAAGTGTGACGCGTAGTCATACCACCTTTTGATTGTAGTGAGGGGCTTCTCCACTCCAAGAACTTTTTCTACCAGCTTGGGCTGGAGTCCGTCCATGAAGTACTCGATTAACGAGTTATCTTCCTTGATCTGGCAAGTACTTTGAATTCTGCGATGTATTCATTGGCAGTCCCCGTCTGTTTGAGGACTTTCAGCTTTGCTCTGGCATCGCCAGCAGCGTCAGCTGCAGAGAACGCATCTTTGATTTCCTTCACGAAGTCTTTCCACGTTCCCCATTCGTCTAGGGCGAATAGTTCATCTAGCATCGTGGTCCAGCCGTTCCCCCATTCATGAAGGAGAGGGCAAAGGTGATCTTCTTTCGATCGGTGTTATAAACGTCCGAGTTCATCTCGAGGTAGAGATGAATATTTTGGAGCCATTGATTCAATTTAGATTGGTCTCCATCGAAGTCGTTTGGGGTTCTGATCTTTAATTCTGCTGGCTTGGCTGCCGCAGTAGTAGCAACGGTTCCGGTCGGTGGGGCCATGATGACTGGTGGGGAGATTATAGGAGTAAGGGGTGTGGGTTCTGGTTCTAGTTCTGGTTCTGGTTCGGGTTCGGTTTCAGGTTCTGGTTCTGATTCAGATTGGAATTCTGATTGTTCTTCAGACGTGGGTTCTTCTTCTTCTTCTGGTTCTTCTGGGTGCTCGCCAGTGAGATATTCTTCTTCTTGGGATTGAGATGATTCTGATGATTCAGAAGGTGGTCGGAATGTCAAGCCTGGTTGGGTAGGAGTTCGTTGGGTGATCGTGGGGTTGCCTGTACCGCGATGGGTAGGCAGAGGAGGCAGCTTGACCTTTTGTTACGGCGAAAGCCTTAACTCTGGTTCAAGCGTCGAAGATCATTGTGTTATCTCTGGTCAACACCAAAGAGATATCGTCAAGTCTGTCCAACGACAAAGACTTGTCAAGGTCGAGAGCTTAGAGATCAGAGATAAGAGATAAGGCGTTGTATTGCCTAGGTCAAGCTGAGGAGCTTAACCGACTAAAGTACAGTTTATATACAAAACGGAGATGGTCTGTGGGCAAAGATATAGTAATCGTAATGAGTCAAAGATGAGTAAAGAAAGAGCAATGATTGGTCAAGGGATAGAGATGAGTAATGATGGGAAAAGTCCTGAGTAAGCACAATAAACGAGGTAACAATGAGGCAAGCATGAGTCAGGAGCTAAATATAGATATGACGTGCATAGATAGTCCAGGAATGGGAAAATTGTAACATTGTCCCCCTGCTGGAGCCATACTAATACCTTGAGGACTAGGTCATCGCAAACTCACCAACCTATCATTTACGTTGGCGCATAGGAATGTGCAAGGGGTGACTTCGTTGCGCGTGGCTCCACATCGCGTACTTGTACTACTTAGTATTATAATCAAATATAATTTCGATTGAGCCAGAACGAATGAGAAACAAATGCGACAAGTGCAATCGAGCGAAAATGAATCGGATAACAAGCTACGAGATGGCTCGGTCCCGCTTGAAATGGCCAAATAGAATTCCCATTTTTCGAGCAGTCGTGAGAGAAAGTGAGCAGAAATGAATGATGCTTGGTGGGCTACTTTTGCTTATTTGTGCTCGATTCCGCTCAAGTGACTTTTCACTGGGAGTACTTATCTCAAGAGGTGGACGATCCGTGAATTGGCCATACAAAAGTGGCCATGTGCATCTCGCGTGGCCGACTGATATCTCCGGAGTTGGGGATGACAAAGCAGTCAGCGGCCCAGTGGCTTAATCGATCTTATTGAGGATGTCGATCAGTTCACCATCGCCCTTAACAATCCGAACGAAAGGCACCCTCTTGTCACTGCTATCGTCAACATGGCAATGGAATGTGGCCTCACAGTAGTCTCAACTGCACTCGTCGAACTCATTGCGAACCATCGTGCCCAATTCTAACCTTCATCCTCATCCCTATGCTCTCCCCAATCTGCATCAACATATCCGCCTATATCTGAGTCGACTTTTGTACCCCGCATTCGTCTTTTAAAACACAAGCCTCAACATTGAACATAACATCGTATGATGTAGATCTTGTGGGTTTAGGACGAAGGATGTTGGATGAAGGAGAGTTATGAGTTTTAAAAGCGAATGGAGAGAGAATGTGGATTGAGGGGAGAATATGGGTTGTGGCCTTAACGTGGGCGATTGAGGGACGACGGACGACGCTTCATCTTCTTGCTGGCCAACTCGGATACCATCTCATTCGCATTGATCTTATCCTCCTTTGCAACTGAGAGGACACATAATTCAGCGTCACCAGCGTATTCAGGAGGGCCTTCGAAGTACAATGAGGCCGCACGTTTGACCTGGGATGGCTTAAATCGCTGAGTTACACGCTCAAAACTCATAGGCTCACGCTGCATCATGACTTTAGTATCAAAGTTCACCTTCCTATTGTCAACGCATGGGACCCTGATGTGTTTGATGATGTCGGCATGCATAGGAGGGAAGAAGCATGTGAGTCCTTTGAGCCATTCGAAGACGGCTGCGATAACACGTTTGACTTCGCGATCCTCATAAACGCGTTCCAAGTCAGTCTCAACAGTGTCTTTGAGGACGCCTGTGGAACTTGAGGCTATGAGTGGCAAATGGGATCGAAGGTCTCTGAATTCTGGGAGGACGATCTCGGATTTATCCACGATAACTTTGAACAAGGCAAGGACCATGGGTGCCTCTGGAGATCCTGAGTTGATGTAGTCGACGTTCGCCGCATTACAATGTTTAACCACCATTTTGAGCGTGTGAAGGATGACAGTGGTGAAGAAGTCATGTTTGTTGACGAGTGCCTTCCCAGCTGGATAATACCATCTGATGTCGACTGGGCGCGTTGTGACTGTGGATGGTGTGTTCGCAAGTGAGCGCCTTGGAGGACCCTTCGGACGCCCAACATTCGCATCCCCAATCCTTCCCGAACTTATGCTGCTCATTGTGTCCCTTGCTGAGGCTGGGGAAGGCGAATCAGGAATCATCTGTTGCTCATCCACAACACTTTGCGTCGCCAATAATCACACGCTGGATGCGCTTTGGGATCTATCCGAGCTCATACGTGTGCGTCCCAAAGTCTCACGCAGAGATTGGATGGTAATGTGCATGGGATTGTATACTTGGGCTTCAAGGAATGAGATTCGTGCAATTGTGAGGCGTTTGGTGTTTTGTGACAGTCCCTCGCGTAACACACCCACGATACACGTCTCATCGAAGGACAAGATTGTGATCATTTCTGTTACGTCTGGCGTAGTCTTACAGAGATGCATAGAAGGCGGATTCGTAGATACGACGATGATGTATCATTCGGACTTCTCTGGGTTAGGCCTCCCAAATCCCACTTTCCATCCAACTATGGACCCCAAACATGCATTACGCACATACTTTTCATCGTTTTACATGTTGGTCCCGTATGTGATGAGTGATAGGCCGCCGCGCACTCTCATGTCATCCGTCCAAAGCCTTCAAGTCGTATGTCCACCAAGAGGCTCTGGGACATCCATCGTAGGCCCTGTGAACATTCAAAAGCCACTCGTTTCTACGCCTTTCATCGAGTCCCTAATCAACGTCGAACCTAATGCAGCCGTTGACAATATGCCTGGAATTGAACTCATGACCGTATTTATGAACATGAACGAGAACTATGAGGACTGCATCATCGTATCTGAACGTGCAATCGACTCAGGAGCCTTTAGTCATTTCGCATTGTCCAGATTCAGTCTGCCGCCTGGAGACGTGATGTGACTGTGGATGGTGTGTTCGCAAGTGAGCGCCTTGGAGGACCCTTCGGACGCCCAACATTCGCATCCCCAATCCTTCCCGAACTTATGCTGCTCATTGTGTCCCTTGCTGAGGATGGGGAAGGCGAATCAGGAATCATCTGTTGCTCATCCACAACACTTTGCACACCAGGCACAGGCGAATGACGTTTGTACTGCATGACTTGAATCAAATCGCGCCTCAAAGACCTAACCTCAGTCTGAAGCTCCTCAATCTGCCTGGACATAAGCTTTTGGGCTTCAAGTGATTGGCGTGAGATGGAGACGAGGGTTGAGAGAAGTGTGGAAGTCGACAGGCCATTTGTTCCTGGAAGACTTGGAATGGATTCTTCGCTGATATCAAGAAGTCCTTCTTCGAACATTGTAGTGAGGATACGCAGCACCGCTGTGCGTCCACACTCTTCATTCAATGCCCCAAGTCATCATATCCGAAAGTGAAGGCCAACATTTGAGCCCGAGCGTTATGGCCTTAGTGTCATGGCTTAGGTTGTATCTAAGTGAAGGATTCGAGTGTGTCATCGTCAGTGGGCGTTCATTGTGAGGACCACGTGCGCCTCGAAGAATAAGTCTTTTGTCTGAACACCTTGCTCAGTTATCACGCGTGTATTCGGCTGTTGAGGCCGCATGCAGGGAAAGGACACGTACTGGGTTGTCTGATGGACCTGCAGATGTCACAATGATCATCATGTTGGTCATTTGTGCGAATGGATACGACATCAACAACTTCTCGACGCGCTTAGAACTGCGGCACTTGTCGTGAAGTCCGAAATGGGCTGTCATATGTTTGTGCCGACGTTAGGCTATTGGATGCCACTGTCATCTCCAAATGCGATGATTTACATAGCAGGAGTCGTTGGAGCTGAGAATGCGACTGTGAACTACGAAAGAGCCACGGGACCATACTTGTCATTCATTGAGAGACATGCGATACAAGCGAGTTCGATTCCACGTAGCATCTGTGTGGCCGTCATCAGATTCGAATTCATAGTTGAAGATGATCGCATTCATTTTCGACGTGCCGATAGGGTCCTTCCAGATACGGCTCCTGTGATGAATGAGATTGCGGGACTCTGTGTGATGCCAATTGCCTCTCGCCATTTCCCTCAAAGCTGGTCATCGAAGGCCACACACGGACTTTTAGAATACATCAGGCCTTTGTTTTCATCCGAAGTCGAACTCTTAGCGTTTCTATGGGGCATCAAGAATGCGCTTGTGGACCCAATCGAGACTTGTAAGTTTATGGTTATGTTCGGAGGAGGAGGGAATGGGAAGTTGACGTTGACTCGTGTAATTCAGTTTGCACTGAACGGATGCTCGGCGCCTTTGCCACAAGGATCTTTAGTCCAACATAAGCTGCCACATTCGACCCTGGAGGCTGCATCTGGGAATCGAATTGTGATGGATCCAGATGCCGACATTTCATATCGATCCCTCCGAGTCCCCACGTAAAGACTCACTTACAAAGTCTGCCTCAGTGTCATCCGTTTTGAACCGCATCACTGTGCGATCCACAAAGTCACTCTTCATTCGCACGAACTTCGCAAACCTAGTCAACGCCACTCCATTCTTCATCTGCAGGAAACTCATGTTCTCGCGTTTCATGAATGAACTTCGATCAGTATGAAAAGACGAGTGAAACTGGGACTTGAGACCTGTGCGTAATTCGAAGGCCTCCCTACCAACCATTTCGAATCCATCCTCATTACAAATGTGCTTTGAGGCTTGGGAGATTGCGGCTGGATTCATAAGTGGCGTACAATGCATCTCATCGCCATCAAAGTCCGCATGATAATCTGCACAGTCCGATGGATTGATCCCAAGGCACGGTCTGTCGTGAAACCTGATCACTCGAGGCTGCACACTTCTATGCCAAAGCGACGGTGGCCTATGCAAAAGCGCAATTCCACCCTCCTCAGGATTCGACGCTTGATACTTATGACGCGGCACCCCATCAACCACATCATTCGAAACCCTTGGCACTTCCATTTTGGACTTCAATGAGCGTGGAAGGGCAACCTCGCCTACCTCTAAGTTCCACTCAGGCACAATCACGAGCCTTGCACTTCGATCCTCCTTTTACTGTTTTCTTGCATCGGTTTGCTTTTCCTCTGCTGGAGAAGTCACGTCTACACCTTAGAGAGGGTCTGTCCTACCTCCTCTCGCTCCTCTGCCCTCCTGTATCCCAATGAAAACATCAATGGTGTAAATAATGTGCCATATACAATCCCTATGGTGCCATGCCCTTCAACGTCCCATACTGCTTTCTCTGGTGTGGCTGCAAGTACATATCAAACCTCAAGCTAATCTTCTCTCTATGAAAATCGTTCTTCTTTATACCCGTTCAAAATCATGCAACCTGTCACGTTATATGTGTCTCGTCTATCCCGTCTTCGATCTGCTACCTCCGCAGGACTTCGAGCACCCAATCTATCCACCCATACATGTCCAGGTGCACTCTTCAACTGGGATGGACCATTCTACTCAACCTACCCATTCCCTGTCCACGAAATCCCACCAGGAGATAAGAACCACCCTGGTCATCATCTTCATACTATTGGGAAGGATCCAGCTTCAATCATGGTTATCTCTACTCACTGCAGAGGATTGACAAACGAGAATCGCGGGGCGTGCTCATCCTGCGAGACGGTTAGGGTACTCGTGGATGTTGTGAAGGAACAGGCTGATCGTGATACTGCAAAAGTATCATTGCGTTCGCATGCAGCGTTGCAGGTCGATATGGACATGCAAAGAGAGAGGGTCAACACTCTCAAGCTCGAAAAACTCACACTTTCTTCGATGCTAGATGCTGCTCGAGGTACAATTCGAAAATTCGAGCAGCTCGTTGATACCATATCCCAACATGAAGTTCCAAGACTTCAGCAGCTCTTCGCAACGGCCCATACAGCACGTGTCAGCATCGGCGGCCTTTTAGAGCGTGTTCAAAGCGCCATCGATAGTTCTTATAGACCACGAAACTACACACCCCAACTCTATGACCTCGCCACTCTCCTGTACGAACTCGGTGGAGCAGGTTTGGTCTACGCTGTTAATCACGCATGCGTTGCACTGCCATCTCTGAAGGCAATCCAAAAACGGCGTCGAAGGTTTGGACTAAGATCACGGCTAGACAGGTGGTGATTGCAGATGTAATGGCGAACATAGCTACCCTGTTTGGACACGATGCAGGTTTGGAGGCCCCACGCACGCCAGTTGGCCATACACTCTCCCTTGACGAAATTGCCGGGGACGGTTGCGTATGCTACCTACCTGAGACGGATGAGATGGCAGGATTCTGCTGTGAACATATCCATAAGCGTTCATCGGTCAAGATGGGCCCTTAGTGCTGGCTGCATCCCAGGCTGTAAAGGACAACGAGGTTCACATAGGGAAGGAGTTTATCATTGCCTTCATCTCCGCCCATGCTGAAACGAACTACAGCGCAAAGCCAGTGCTGCTGTCTCCGACATGTAAGCAGGGAACATGGCAGGACTCCGAGAGCGTCATCAAAACAATCCTGACAGCATGGGCGAAGTCGCCGGTCGGCGAGCATTACTGGGGCCCCATCTGGGAGATTGCATCGGATGGTGACTCAACACAGCGTGTCTCAATGTACTCGATATGTATGTTGAAGGAGCTCTCAGAGAGGGACTCCTTGTATCGTCGTCTTCAAGGCTGCTGCAGTCTCAACCTGTATGTTGGCGACAAGAACATTACCATGGACTTTGACTGAAAGCACATTTTCAAACATAAGCATGCCTTTTACTCCTGGATTTTATCCGTGCTAACAGATCATAAAGGTTTGTGTACACTACTATGCTCCACAGAAGGCCACATTGTGTATGGAGTGATCATAAACAAGCAGCTCCTTTCGAAATGGCTCGAGAAACTAATCGACTATGACTGGTCGGACACGAGTATTCACGCTCTTCTCAACCCAAAAGATCCACAGGATGTGCCACACGCTATCTTGTTGTCGTCTCGTGTCAGAGAGTTATACTATCTTGAATCCGATGATTTTGATCCGTCCGAGAAGGTCATTCATGAAGCACTGAGCCTGCTCGGCCAAGGTCTCGAGGCGCTAATCCAGCTATTCATCAATCCCTCCCTCTCCCTTTCCGAACAGGTCACTGCTCTCATCAAATCTGCACACATTTTTTGCGCTCTCTTCCGTCAGCACACTCTCTGGTGACATTCAGTGTACCGTGAAAAATGCTATCTTCCACGTTGCAAAGACTCAAGAACTCGATTCAACTCTTGGTGTCTTTTTCTGCTTGCTTGGCGATGATGTTCTCGAGACACTGTTCGGTCGTGTTCGAATGATCGGCGGCCATTCTCCTAACATTGACAATCGGCGAAATAGAGACACAATGTCGTTCAGCCCTTATTCTCGATGCCATCTACTTGTAAGAGGACGTCCCTCTCCCTCCTCCTCCTTCTTTCCCTTTTTCTATCTCCCCCCTGTTACCTTATCTTATTTTACTTCTAGACGTACGCGACCGTCGCTCCGCTTTCTGTCCCACTCCGGACTCCCTCCGCTCCAAACCCTGGACTCCGTCGTCCGGACTCCACATCCCGTCGTCAGGCCTCCGCATCCCGTTCCCGGGCTGCGTCGAATTCCGGATCTCAGCTAATCGTTGCGCTACAGGTGGCCGCTCTCAGCTATATAGTTTTTACAGATACTATACAGTTTATCAAGCCACCGGATCGATCGTACATACTGCGCGCGCACCAGGCAAGGGTCCCTCAGACTTGTTCTCTTTGGATCTCCCCTTGCCAGCTTCGTGTGAGCCCACAAGCGTTCAAGGGTCGCCCTTACAGCAGAACAAGTCTCTTCAGAGGTCCGGAACCTCCGAGATCCCTGCCTTTCGACTGCCGCACATCGACATCACAGCCATCTCCAACTCTTCCCCACCTCTATCTCCCAGTATGCAACCTGAATCAGATGCAACCCCCCAGGCACCTGCGACAGACCCGGAGCAGGACGCCTGGCAAAGGCTTGTGACGGTTGAGGGGTGGCTGGAGTACCAAGCCGGCCAAGTCACCCAAATCCTCGACTCTCTAAATGAGCTCCGGCGATTCGTAGAACAGCACGTCGTCAATTCCATGCCCCATGACCCCGGACCCACCGTGGTCCAACCCGCCATTGACGCGCAGACCCCCGTGCTCGCGGCCCCCATTTCCGCGCAGTCCCCTATGCGTGGCAGAGATCGCTTGTGTCCGGCGCCGCCTGACTCCTTCGACGGCGAGAGGGAGAAAGGGCGCGCTTTCATCAACTCCTGCGATCTCTATATGTCCCTTGCGCCCGACGCATTCTCCGACGAGCAGACGCGCATCAACTGGGCCCTCTCCTACATGAAGGTTGGCCGCGCTGCTCGTTTCGCCGCCTGCGCGCTCCGCCATCCCCTCTCCCACGGCGGGGCGCCCCGTTTCCGGTCGTATGTGGAATTCCGCGCCCAGTTCATTGTGGAGTTCTGCCCCTGGGTCGAAATACGGCCTCGAGACGTCCGCCTACCACCAAGGTTCCCGCTCCGTCGACGAGTATATCGACGAATTCACGGACCTTGTGGAGGAAGCCCAATTCCCGGACGGCGCGCAGTTGATGTTCCGCTTCTGCCATGGTCTCGACAGCAGGATCGAGGCCAAGGCATGGTTGACGGACGCCCCTCGGACAAATGTGTTGAAGACTGGATTGACGCAGCCCGCTCCGCAGCGACCAAGACACATGCGGCCCCGGCTCCGCCCCAGGTTCCCCAGAACCCTGGAGCTCCAGCTTTCCGCGCGCTCCCTGCTCCCCATTTCCCCCCTGCACCTGTCGCAGCAGCCCCTGCCACTCCCTCCGCACCAGTCTCTCACCCCCTTCCCTCTGACGTTCCGATGGACATTGACCTGTCCCACCAACGCTCCGGAACACCAATCATCTGCCGCCAATGCAAGAAGCCTGGGCACATCGCACGCAACTGCCCGGACCAATTCGACATCCACTCCATGACGACAGGTGAACGCGATGGCTGGGTTATGGGCTTGCTCGCCGATCTTGACGCTGTCCGCGCTGCCGCGTCTGTCGAGACACCGGCCGAGGCCCTTGCCACTGCCAAAGAAGAGAAGTCCGAAGGTCCGGAGGAGGGTTTTTAGTCGCGCCGCAGGTGAACAGTACACCCCCGCTGGCGAGTTCGAATCGGTTTGCATGTCTGTCTATAGAGTCTGCAGAATCACTCTCTATTGCTGCCCTCTCTGCGTGTGAACCCTGTTTGAACCAAGACGTACCCCCCTCCTCCGCCATCACCAAATCCGACTTTGGACGTCCCACCTCCGATGTGCCGGAAACCACCATCACTGTCCGATGCTGCCGCAGCCTACCACGCTGGGAGAAACGCCTGCCGCGTCGCTTCATCCCCGCTGCTACCCCCAGCCGTAACTCTCTCTCCCTTGCGGTGGAAGTTGAAACCACCGACACCCAGGAGATCCTAGGCCTGAAGGCTCTCCTGAACAGCGGCGCTTCCGGACTCTTCCTGCACATCCGCTTTGTGCGCGAGCACGGCCTCACTATCCGAACCCTCTCTCGGCCCATCCCCGTCAACAACGTAGATGGTACCGCCAACGCCGCCGGCGCCATCACTGAGGTCGTCGACCTAGTCCTCCGGTACAACGGTCATTCGGAGCGCATGGTGTTTGCGGTCGCCGATCTTGGCGAGCAGGACATGATCCTCGGGTACACCTGGCTCAAGGAGCACAACCCGGAGATCGATTGGGCTGCCGGCACCGTATCCATGAGCCGCTGCCTGGCCCGCTGCCAGACGTGCCGAGTGGAGGTGAAGGTAGAGCGCAAGGCCAGGGCCAAGACCCACGTGGCGATGCGCACTTGCCGCTCTAGCGGAGCTGTTCCCAGACCCGGACTGCGAGGACGACTCTGACTCCGATGTGAGTCCGGAGCCGGACTCCGCCCCGGGCTCTGACGGTGCCAATGTCATGGAGGAAGGTGATCGACTGCTCGTGGTGACTCTCTTTGGTTACCCGGCTGCTGAGGAGATCCGAGCGAGCCAGACGACGTCTCAACACCTAGCGGATGCCTTTGCGCACAACTCCACGCCGAAGTCCTTCTGTGACGCCGTCCCCGACCACCTTCACGACTTCGAGGACTCCAAGGCTCGCGTTCGATGAACTCCCGGAGCGCAAGCAATGGGATCACGCCATCAAACTTGAACCCGGCTCCATGCCCAGCTCGTGCAAGGTCTATCCGCTCGCCCCCGCTACTCCCTTCCCCTCATCTCCGAGCTCATCAATAACTTCTGCGGTGTGCGATACTTCACCAAGTTGGACGTCTGGTGGGGCTACAACAATGTCCGCATCAAGAAGGGAGATGAGTGGAAGGCCGCGTTCCGGACGAATTGCGGACTCTTCGAACCGTTGGTCATGTTCTTTGGACTCACAAACAGTCCCACCACCTTCCAGACGATGATGAACGACATCTTCCGCGACCTTATAGCGCAGGGAGTCGTTTGTGTATACCTCAATGACATCTTCATCTACACTAAGACTCTCGAGGAACACCGGCGCATCACTCGCATCGTCCTGGACCGCCTCCGCGAACACCGCCTGTTCCTGAAGCCCGAGAAGTGTGAGTTCGAGAGGACCAAGATTGAATATCTCGGGCTGATCATCTCGCACGGAACAGCGTCGACAGATCTGGTGAAGGTCGCCGAAGTTGCGGAGTGGCCTACTCCGAAGAACAAGAAGGAGGTGCAGTCCTTTCTAGGCTTCACCAACTTCTACCGGTGGTTCATCGACAACTTCTTCCACCACGCTCGGCTGCTCTTCGACCTCACGGCTAAGGATGTTGCGTGGACCTGGGGGTCCGCGCAGCAGGACGCATTCGACGCCCTCAAACGTGCCATTACCTCCCAGCCCGTCCTCATCTTCCCCGACGACGACCGCCCCTTCCGGGTCGAAGCTGATAGCGGAAAATGGCACCCGGTCACGTTCTACTCCAAGAGCCTGAACGCCGTTGAGCGGAACTACGAGATCCACGACAAGGAGATGCTTGCCATCATCCGTGCACTCGAAGAGTGGCGGCATTTCCTTGAAGGTGCACGGCACAAGGTCGAAATCTACACGGACCACAAGAACCTCGAATACTTCCTGACCGCCAAGAAGCTCAATTGGCGTCAGGCAAGGTGGTCCCTGTACCTGGCCAATTTCGACTTTGTGCTTCACCACCATCCTGGACGTAGTATGGGGAAGCCTGACGCGCTCTCGCGTCGACCGGACCACGGAGACGGAAGCTCCGACAATGCGGACATCGTGTTGCTCAAACCGGAGTTCTTTGCCATCCGCGCTGTCCGGTCTGTGCGGAGTGCCGAGTGGTGGGAGGACCAGGGGGTTCTCATATTCCGGGGCCGCATCTATGTCCCCAGCATTCCGAACTCCGCCGCCGGATTGTCGAACAGCACTATGACTCCCATGTCGCCGGACATCCCGGTCGCTGGAAAACTCTGGAGCTCGTCTCCTGGAGCTACTGGTGGCCGCAGATGTCTCGGTATATCAGCTCCTACACCAGCACCTGCAACCTCTGTCAACAGACGAAAGTCCAGAGGCAGCTCCCGATGGGCGAGCTGCACCCGCTACCCATCCCGGAGGGGCGCTAGAGCGTCGTGTCCGTGGACTTCATCGTTGAACTCCCTGAGGCTCACGGATACGACGCAGTCATGGTTGTGGTGGACTCCGTGGGCAAGCGTGCGCACTTCATCCCGATGCACACCACCCACACGGCACTGGGCACGGCGAACCTCTACTGCAAGCACGTGTGGAAGCTGCACGGACTCCCGGATGTGTTCATCTCCGACCGCGGGCCTCAGTTCGTCGCGGAGTTCACCTGGGAGCTTTACCGCCTGCTTGGCATCAAGCTCAGCACCTCCACGGTGTACCACCCTCAGTCCGACGGTCAGACGGAGCGCATCAAGCAGGAGTTTGAGCAGTACCTCCGGGTCTTCTGCAATGAACGGCAGGACGACTGGGATGACCTCCTCCCAGAGGCAGAGTTCCAGTACAACAACCACGTCCACTCCGCGACCAAGTACACACTGTTCATGCTGGATACTGGGCGGAACCCGCGCATGGGCTTTGAACCTCGGCCGCTGAACTTGAACAACGAGATGGCGAACGAGTTCTTCGAGCGCATGAAGCTGGCACAGGAGGAGGCGAAGGCGGCTCTGGTCAAGGCGAAGAACGACATGGCCCGGTACTACGATCAGCGCTGTACCCCGGCTCCGGAGTACAAGCCCGGCGACCGCCTGCGTTGGACATCGAGACCACGTGTCCCTCGAAGAAGCTTTCGCACTGCGATCTTGGGCCCTACACCATCGAGCGCCAGGTCGGCCCCCTTGCGTACAAGCTCCACCTTGCTCCTCCGGACCCAATCCCCAGCCGCCGTGCTCACCTGCCTCCACCTCTGATGCTGATCAACGACGAGGAGTGGTTCAACGTGGAAGACATTCTGGAAGCCGTATCTTCCGCCGCAAGCTCTAGTACAAGGTCAAGTGGAAGGGCTACGGCTACGAGGACGCTTCCTGGGAGCCTGTGGAGAACGTTGCGCACGCCTGCGACCTTGTTCGCGAATTCCATCGCCGGCATCCCGACGCCCCCAAGCAGATCTGTGGGATGCTCTTCGTGGACCCGGCGGTCCTCCGCGCGGTGCACGCTCTGGTGCATCAGGGCGCTGCACCCTAGAGGGGGGGGTGATGTAAGAGGGTCGCCCTTACACTACTCTCGAAATGGGATCTGGAAGCGTGTGAAGGACGAGGCTGAAGCTGGGCAGAAATCGAGATTTTGACCACCTAAAGCCTCGAGATTGTAAAGGTGATGTGATAGCTGGACATCACAACTTGCAGGCATGCTGGAACAAGGGTGTTCAGGACGCAGTCAATGTTCTCCATCGCTTCAGAGTGAAGATCGACTTCCAAAAGATCTTCTCTTGCCCAGGCGTCGATCTCATGCGTCCTAATGGTGGCAAGTACTCAGGAATCTCAGCAGACTTCGACCATTCGATGGATAATGTCTATGAAACTCCGAATGCAGTAGATCCTGATATCCCTCCCAATGTTGGCAACACCCCCGATTTTCCTCTTGAGCGTCCGACGATCATTGAAGGAGCAGAATTACCAGTGACAGACACTGATATGGAGACTGAATCTGGTGACGTTCTACCTTCTCATGATGTCTGGATTTATCTCGATGGCCAACATCGCCAGCACAAAAAGACTGTCTTGCGCATTGTCTTTGACCCTACGCATGACATCAACTACCAGAACACTGTAAGGGCGACCCTTGAATGCTTGTGGTCTCACACGAAGCTGGCAAGGAGAGATCCAAAGTATATTAAAGAATGTACTAAGTAGATAAGCTAAGTGGCGCACCTGGCAAGGGGAGATCCAAAGAGAACAAGTCTGAGGGACCCTTGCCTGGTATGTGCGCAGTATGTACGATCGATCCGGTGGCTTGAGGAACTGTATAGTACCTGTAAAAACTATATAGCTGAGGGCGGCCACCTGTGGCGCAACGATTAGCCGAGATCCGGAATCCAACGTAGCCCAGGAACGGGATGCGGAGTCCGGACGCCAGAGTCCGGGGTCCGGAGCGGGAAACGGAGCGGCAGACGTCAGGGTCGAGTACGTCTAGAAGTAAGATAAGGTAAAGGAAAAGAGAAAAAGGAAAAAGGAAAGGAGGGAGAGGGATGTCCCCTTACAAACACCCATGATCGTTTGCTTCGTGTTCGACAGTATTCCATTGGTGGTGATAACTGGGATCGTCGTGGAGGACTCTCCCTTGCAGCAAACCTCAAGGCCCACAAAATCTTCTCCATTGGCCATCTTTTTGCCACTCTTGTTCGTGTCAATGGCGTTGATGTGGGTGTTGGTATTGCTCAAACTATGCTCATCAAGGTGGCTGCCTCATCAATGTCTATTCACTCAGTACCTCTGTCGGAGATCAACCTTCCTTCATCGTCGTACAAAATCTCCGGCGAACTTCTCACCCTCAAGCCATTTGTTTCAAGCATCAATGATCAAGTTCGGTGGGCTTGGGATGCCAGCTACATTACTTTTGAGCCATATAAAGCTTGTAAGCCATCTGCATCAGCTGCTTTACCATTGCGACAGGTGACACGGAAGCGAGACTATGTCTTCACTGTCTCAGGCACCCTCATCGTTCCGATCGGCAACGATGGTCAGAAACAGGATGTCTGTCAATTGCCTGATTCAATTATACTACAACGAGACCTCGAATCGACATGGATATTTAATGACAGTATTCTTACGAGGCTTCGGACGCTGCTTTGGGACAAGGTCAAGGATCCTGGTGAGCCTCTCCAAACACGTATTCCGACGTACGGCACAATGCCTTCTGGAGTGTTTGCCTATAGCACTCTTCATCAGAACGGTTCGTATTCTGGATTTTCCATTCTTGGCTCCCAAATTGATCCATGATTAGATATTCCACCAAAGATTTCGCATCTTGCAGGGCAGCTAACGATTGCCATTGTGCAGGCAGATCAACGTCTGCCGTGTGCTCTCTGTAATAAGCTTGTTGTAAGCCTGCAGCTTACTACAGTTCTCGCCGGACTGCTTATATAGAACCAGCTATCTGAATCAGTAATTGATTCAGATATGTGCCTTTTGTAAAGGGGTAATGACCGTCTGTGGTCTGGTTCCACTGGTCCTCTTACATTTGATTCTGATCAAGTTCGGGCAATTATTTGGACATGTTTTATTTCGAGGGCAATGGTTGAATTGAACCAACCATTGCCCGCACTCTTTTCCTTTAGATCTTATACTTGTCATTGCTCCCCTAGCTTAACTCAATCCATTCAGTGGTCGTGTTTAGCTTTGGAGCTATTAAGTATCAAAGGTCTAACCCAACCCTTATAGTTTTTTGAACACCCTTACTGCTTTGCTTTGAGGGACCCCTTGTAATCCTGGATTACGTACACTATTGACACCTGTTGGGCGGCGTCCCCATTTAGGCCCGCCGCCCGGATACTTACTTACCTTCCTTTCTTTTTCCCCCCATCTCGGATATCACTACGTGTAGCTCTCGGCCTGCTCTCGTCAAATAGACCTCGATTCTGTTCTGGTGCATCTGAATTAGTGTTGCTTGCCCTGAGGCACGAGTGGCTGCAAAACTGGGGCCCAGCCATACTGCCAGCTCATCACCTGTTTGGTGTGATGTCGAGGAATATCCTCGCCATCGAGAGGACGCCTGCGACCGCGAGCGCCCTCAAGGTCTTCTAAGGGATGTTCTAGGGACACTTCTGCGCCTATACACTGGGTCTACCAGACCCGCTGCTGTAAGGGCGACCCTTGAACGCTCGCGGACTCACACGAAGCTGGCAAGAGGAGATCCAAAGTATATTAAAATATGTACGGAATAGATAATCTAAGTGGCGCACCTGGCAAGGGGAGATCCAAAGAGAACAAGTCTGAGGAGCCCTTGCCTGGTGCGCGCGTGCTACATACGATCGATCCGGTGGCTTGATAAACTATACAGTACCTGTAAAAACTGTGTAGTAAGGTGCGGCCAGCTGTAGCGCAACGATGAGCCACGATCCGGGGTCCGACGGGGGCGGAGGAGCGGGTGCGGGTCTGGCGGAGTTGGAAGTCCGCCGGAGTCTGGAAGTCCGCCAGAGTCCCGGAGGTCCACCGGGGTCGAGTACATCTGGAAGTAAGTAAAGTAACGTAAATGGAGGAAGAGAGAATGAGAAATGGAAAATAAAGGGAGGGAGAGGGACGTCCCCTTACATCACCCCCCCTCTAGGGTGCAGCGCCCCGATGCACAGGAGTGCGCGCGGCTCGGAGGGCCGCCGGGTCCACGAGGAACATCCCGCGGACTTGCTTGGGGGCCTCGGGATGTCGGCGATGGAACTCGCGGACCAGGTCGCGGGCGTGCACAACGTTCTCCACAGGCTCCCAGGAGGCGTCTTCGTAGCCGTAGCCCTTCTACTTGACCTTGTACTGGAGTTTGCGGCGGAAGAAGCGGCTGTCCAGGATGTCCTCCACATCGAACCACTCCTCGTTGTCGATCAGCGTCGGGGGCGGAGGTGGATGAGCACGGCGGCCGGGAATCGGATTCAGGAGGGCAAGACGGAGCTTGACGGTGTTGAACACAGGGTGGAGGCGACTCATGGAGCGGGGCAGGCGGAGCTTGTACGCGAGAGGGCCGACTTGGCGTTCGATGGTGTACGGTCCAAGGTAGCGGTGCGAGAGCTTCTTGGAGGGACGCGTCGTCTGGATGTCTGAAGCGTCCAGGTACACACAATTGCCGGGCTTGTACTCCGGAGCCGGGATGCGGCGCTGGTCGTAGTACCGGGCCATGTCGTCCTTCGCCTTGACCAGAGCCGCCTTCGCCTCCTCCTGCGCCAGCTTCATGCGCTCGAAGAACTCGTTCGCCGTCTCGTTGTTTGAGTTCAGCGGCCGAGGCTCGAAGCCCATGCGCGGGTTCCGCCCGGTGTCCAGCATGAACGGCGTGTACTTGGTCGCGGAGTGGACGTGGTTGTTGTACTGGAACTCCGCCTCTGGGAGGAGGTCGTCCCAGTCGTCCTGCCGTTCGTTGCAGAAGACCCGGAGGTACTGCTCCAACTCCTGGTTGACGCGCTCCGTCTGACCGTCGGACTGGGGGTGATACGCCGTGGAGGTGCTGAGCTTGATGCCGAGCAGGCGGTAAAGCTCCCGGATGAACTCCGCGACGAACTGAGGGCCGCGGTCCGAGATGAACGTGTTCGGAAGTCCGTGCAGCTTCCACACATGCTTGCGGTAGAGGTTCGCCGCACCCATAGCCGTGCAAGTGGTGTGCGTCGGGATGAAGTGCGCATGCTTGCCCACGGAGTCCACCACAACCATGACCGCGTCGTAGCCGTAAGCCTCGGGGAGTTCGACGATGAAGTCCACGGACACGACGCTCCAGCGCCCCTCCGGGATGGGTAGCAGATGCAGCTGGCCCATCGGGAGTTGCCTCCGGACCTTCGTCCGTTGGCAGAGGTCGCAGGTGCTGGTGTAGGAGCCGATGTAGCAGAACATCTGCGGCCACCAGTAGCTCCGGGAGACAAGCTCCAGAGTTTTCCAGCGACCGGGATGCCCCGCGACGCGGAAGTGATGGTGTTGCTCGACGATCCGGCGGCGGAGTTCAGGGACGTTGGGGACGTAGATCCGCCCCCGGAACATGAGAATCCCCTGGTCCTCCGACCACTCTGCACTGCGGACAGATCGAACTCCGGAGCGGGCGGACTTCAGCGTGGCGGCGGCCTTGGCGACGACGTCCTCCTGAGCACCTTCACGGTTGCCTCGGCGGATGTCCCGCAGGATCTGGTTTTCCTCGCCAGCGGCGATGAGACCCTGCAGGGCACGGACGGCAAAGAACTCCGGTTTGAGCAACACAATGTTCGCGTTGTCGGAGCTGCCGTCTCTGTGATCCGGTCGGCGTGAAAGTGCGTCGGGCTTGCCCATACTACGTCCAGGACGGTGGTGCAGCACAAAGTCGAAGTTGGCCAGATACAGGGACCACCTCGCCTGACGCCGGTTGAGCTTCTTGGCGGTCAGGAAGTACTGGAGGTTCTTGTGGTCCATGTAGATCTCGACCTTGTGCCGCGCACCCTCAAGGAAATGCCGCCACTCCTCGAGCGCGCGGATGATGGCAAGCATCTCCTTGTCGTGGATCTCGTAGTTCCACTCTACGGCGTTCAGGCTCTTGGAATAAAACGCGACCGGGTGCCATTTCTCGTCCTCCGGCGACTGTTGGGACAGCACCGCGCCCATGGCGAAGTCCGAGCTGTCGGCTTCGACTCGGAACGGGTGGTCGTCGTCGGGGAAGATGAGGACGGGTTGGGAGGTAATGGCACGCTTGAGAGCGTCGAACGCGTCCTGCTGCACGGACCCCCAGGTCCACGCAACATCCTTAGCCGTGAGGTCGAAGAGCGGCCGAGCGTGGTGGGAGAAGTCGCGGATGAACCGCCGGTAGAAGTTGGTGAAGCCTAGGAAGGACTGCACCTCCTTCTTGTTCTTCGGAGTAGGCCACTCCGCAACTCCGGCGACCTTCACCGGATCCATCGACGCCGTTCCGTGCGAGATGATCAGCCCGAGATATTCGATCTCGGTCCGCTTGAACTCACACTTCTCGGGCTTCAGGAACAGGCGGTGCTCGCGGAGGCGGTCCAAGACGATGCGGGTGATGCGCCGGTGTTCCTCGAGAGTCTTCGTGTAGATTAAGATGTCATCGAGGTACACACAAACGACTCCCTGCGTGATGAGGTCGCGGAAGATGTCGTTCATCATCGTCTGGAAGGTGGCCGGACTGTTTGTGAGTCCAAAGAACATGACCAACGGTTCGAAGAGCCCGCGGTTCGTCCGGAACGCGGCCTTCCACTCATCGCCTTCCTTGATGCGGACATTGTTGTAGCCCCAGCGGACCTCCAACTTGGTGAAGTATCGTGCACCGCGGAGGTTATTGACGAGCTCGGAGATGAGGGGAAGGGGGTAGCGGTTCTTCACCGTCACCGCGTTCAACGCTCGGTAGTCCTGAACTAGCCGGAGGGAGCCGTCCTTCTTCTTAATGAAGAACACCGGGGACGCCATGGGAGACTTTGAGGGGCGGATGCGACCGGACTTGAGATTCTCCTCCAGAAACGCGTCTAGCTCGGCCTGCTCATTGGGGCGAGCGGATAGACCTTGCACGAGCTAGGCGTGGAGCCGGGCTCGAGTTCGATGGCATGGTCCCATTGCTTGCGCTCCGGGAGCTCATCAAACGCAGCCTTGGAGAATACGTCCTCGAAGTCGTGGAGGTAATCGGGGACGGCGTCGCGGAAGTCCTTCGGTGCGGAGTTGCGTGCGAAGGCCTCCGCTAGGCGTTGAGACGTCGTCTGGCTCGCGCGGATCTCCTCAGCAGCCAGGTAACCGAAGAGAGCCGTCGCAAGCGACTGATCACCCTCCTCCATGGTGTCGGCGTCCTCAGAGCCCGGAACGGGGTCCGTCTCTGGGTTCGCCCTCGGTGCAATGTCGTCCTCGCAATCCGGATCCGGGAACAGCTCCGGGATGTCGTCTAATTCAGGCTCGGGGGCAGGGACGCCACCAGAGCGGCAAGCACAGATCGCCGCGTGGGTCTTCGTCCGAGCCTTGCGCTCTACTTTTACCTCCTCTTGGCACGTCAGGCAGCGGGACGGGCAGCGGCTCATGGAAACGGTGCCGGCGGCCCAATCGATCTCCGGGTTGTGCTCCTTGAGCCAGGTGTACCCGAGGATCATGTCCTGCTCGCCAAGATCGGTGACCGCAAACACCACACGTTCCGAGTGACCGTTGTACCGGAGTACTAGGTCGACGACCTCGGTGATGGCGCCGGCGGCGTTCGCGGTACCGTCTACGTTCTTGACGGAGATGGGCCGAGAGAGGGTGCGGGTAGTGATGCCGTGCTCGCGCACGAAGCGGATGTGCAGGAAGAGTC
This sequence comes from Lyophyllum shimeji, assembly GCA_026008595.1. NCBI lineage: Eukaryota > Fungi > Basidiomycota > Agaricomycetes > Agaricales > Lyophyllaceae > Lyophyllum > Lyophyllum shimeji. Next base: position 27,570 of record BRPK01000030.1, read on the forward strand.
CGGAAGCGCCGCTGTCCAGGAGAGCCTTCAGGCCTAGGATCTCCTGAGTGTCGGTGGTCATGACCTCCACCCCGAGAATCAGGGAGTTTTGACTGGGGGTGGCAGCGAGGGTGAAGCTGCGTGGCAGGCGCTTCTCCCAGCGCGGTAGACCGCGGCGGCAGCGGACGGTGATGGTGATTTCCGGCACATCGGAAGTGGGAGGTTCGCAGTCAGGTTTGGTGACGGCGGCGGAGGGGGGTACGTCTTGGTTTGAACGGGGTTCACACGTAGAGAGGGCACCAATGGAGATTGATTCCGCAGACTCTATAGACAAACATGCAAACCGATTCGAACTTGCCAACGGGGGTGTACTGTTCACCCGTGGCGCGACTAAAAACCCTCCTCCGGACCTTCAGACTTCTCTTCTTCGGCAGCGGCAGGATCCTCAGCCTGCGCCTCAGCGGACGCGGCAGCGCAGACGGCGTCAAGGTCGGCCAGCAGACCCATGACCCAGTCGTTGCGTTCCTCCGTCGTCATGGAGCGGATGTCAAATTGGTCCGGGCAGTTGCAAGCGATGTGCCCGGGCTTCTTGCATCGACGACAGATGATGGGGGTTCCGGAACATTGGCGGGACAGGTCAATGTCCATCGGAACGCCAGGAGGAAGGGAGCGACTGGGTGGACCGGTGGGAGCGGAAGGGGCTGCTGCGACCGGATGAGGTGGGGGAGCGGGGAGCGCGCGGAAGGCCGGAGTTCCGGGGTTCCGGACGGCGGGAGCGGGGGCCGTGCGCGCTTTGGTCACCGCGGAGCGGAAGTCCTGGTTGGTGCGGGTGTTATAGTCCACCAGGCGCGCCGCGTCGATCCACTCTTGAACACGCTCGTCCGAGGGGCGTCCGTCCACCATGTTGGCGACCTTGGCCTCAATCCGGGGATCGAGACCGTGGTGGAAGCGGAACACCAACTGCGCGCCGTCCGGGAACTGGGCTTCCTCCGCGAGGTCCTGGAACTCGGCGATGTACTCGTCGACGGAGCGGGCGCCCTGGTGGTAGGTGGACGTCTCGAAGGTGGTGGTGGCCTTCCGTTTTTCGTCTCGGGGCAGAACTCCGCGATGAACTGCGCGCGGAACTCCGCATAGGCGCCGAAACGGGGGACTCCGCCATGGGAATTGGGATAGCGGAGTGTGCGGGCGGCGAAATGAGCGGCGCGGCCCCCTTTCATGTAGGAGAGGACCCAGTTGATGCGTGTTTGCTCGTCGGGGAACGCATCGGGGGTGAGGGACATGTAGAGATCGCAGGAGTTGATGAAAGCGCGCCCCTTCTCCCTCTCGCCGTCGAAGGAGTCAGGGGGCACCGGACGCAAGCGATCTCTGCCGCGCGTGAAGGACTGCGCGGAGAGGGGATCCGAGTGCGCAGGGGTTTGCGCAGCGTCGGCGGGTTGGACCGTGGTGGGTCCGGAATCGGGGGGCACGGTGTGGGTGGCGTGCTGTTCTACGTAGAGCCGAAGCTCATGGAAGGTGTTGAGAATCTCGGTCAATTGACCGGCTTGGTGCTCCAGACGCGCCTCAACCGTCGTTAGCCTGCGCCAGGCTTCCTGCTCCGGGTTCGTCGCAGGGTCCTGGGGTGCTACGTCCGATCCAGACTGCATACTGAGAGAAGAAGGTGGGGAAGTGGGAGATGGCTGCGGAATATCGATGCGCGGCAGTCAAGAGGCAGAGATCTCGGACTTTCCAGACCTTCTTGGAGACTTGTTCTGCTGTAAGGGCGACCCTTGAACGCTTGCGGACTCACACGAAGCTGGCAAGGGGAGATCCAAAGTATATTAAAATATGTACGGAATAGATAATCTAAGTGGCGCACCTGGCAAGGGGAGATCCAAAGAGAACAAGTCTGAGGAGCCCTTGCCTGGTGCGCGCGCGCTACATATGATCGATCCGGTGGCTTGATAAACTATACAGTACCTGTAAAAACTGTGTAGTAAGGTGCGGCCAGCTGTGGCGCAACGATGAGCCGCAATCCGGGGTCCGACGGGGGCGGAGGAGCGGGTGCGGGTCTGGCGGAGTTGGAAGTCCGCCGGAGTCTGGAAGTCCGCCAGAGTCCCGGAGGTCCACCGGGGTCGAGTACATCTGGAAGTAAGTAAAGTAACGTAAATGGAGGAAGAGAGAATGAGAAATGGAAAATAAAGGGAGGGAGAGGGACGTCCCCTTACAGCTGCAATGTTATGCACCGTAACGCACGCAGCGCGACGGTGACAAAACATGTCAACGTTGAACGCATGAATATGCGTGCAGACTTGATGCCCAGTGACCGGCGTGGTGTCGGTCGAGCGATGGTCGTTGAACCAACTGCCAATGGACGCGCACGTGAGCTCCATGGCAGTCAGACTCGATCAGGGGTAGACGAAACTTGTTTTTCCCACTCTTCTGGCAGATTCTTGCAAAAATGTAGCCGTTTGCAGAATGATGCTAAATCACCTGTGAAGCACGACACCGAGAATTGTCCTCGTCGTCCTGAGGACGTTTGTAGACGCAAACAACCTCAACCTGGTGATAACTCTCATCGCAGGAAGGATGTTCAATACGAACAACCTCAAGCAACATGTGATGAGAGACATGAGAGATGTGACGGAAAGCACTCTCAGGAGGTATCCGTTAGGCTGACCTCAATGAGACAGCCTGGGGAGAAGAGGAAGGGCCGCAAAGGCGACACTTCTGCCAAGTGTTGGGAAGAGATGAGGTCTCTCACCGAGCGGTTGAGCGCCGCCAGCCACATTACAGGCAGAGCAAAGCAACCATAGGCAGATCCATCAAGGCAGATGGACCTGCCAAGTGCGTTTTTCGTCGAAAATGCACAAAATGCATTAATGGAGAGATTCATGTGTAGAGCGGAGAAGCTCTCGGACACTCAAGTGCACCAGGTGCTTGCCATTGCCCATGAGGAGATGGAAGACGAAGGGCAGCTCGGACGGTTTCTGAGACAGCCGTCGGTTGTGTCTCTCGCCGAGACCATGTTGGACCAACGTAGTTCTTCAGGCGGCGATAAGAGACTGTCTCATCGTCAAGAGGCTGCTCGCAAACATGAGTTACCTCAGCCTCTAGAAGACGTGGCCTCTGGAGGTGACCGTAAGCTATGGTTCGCTGGGACGGCCGAACAGGACGTCTCTATCCTGACACCAGATTGGGACAAGAGCGGTGAGGAGAGGTACTCATCTACTCCCGCCACTATGGCCACCCTGCAGGGTGGACGACATGATGAGAGAGGATCCGATCGTCATCATGAGGTTGATCGCAGGTCTGACCCACCTCAGTTGAGTCAATGTACTGTTGAATCGATCCCACGAGTGCGCCACGAGGCTTAGATGCTGGAGGACGACCATTCAGGCCACCGAAAGTCGGCATGAGATAAGTAGGATACTGGCAGTGACACCCCAACTGAAAACTCAGTCCAGGGTATTGCTGATTCGAATAGATCAGCAGTATCTGTAAGGGCGACCCTTGAACGCTTGTGGGCTCACATGAAGCTGGCAAGGGGAGATCCAAAGTATATTAAAGAATGTACTAAGTAGATAGGCTAAGTGGCGCACCTGGCAAGGGGAGATCCAAAGAGAACAAGTCTAAGAGGCTCTTGTCTGATGCGTGCGCAGTATGTACAATCGATCTGGTGGCTTGATAAACTATATAGTACCTGTAAAAACTATATAGCTGAGGGTGGCCACCTGTGGCGCAACGATTAGCTGAGATCCGGAATCCGACGCAGCCCGGGAAGCGGGATGCGGAGCTGGGTCCGAGTCTGGATGTGGAGCGGGAACGGGAAATGGGGCGGCGGACGTCGGAGTCGAGTACATCTAGAAGTAAGTAAGGTAGATAAAGGAATAGGGAAATTGGAAAAGAAAGGAAGGAAGAGGAACGTCCCCTTACATCACCCCCTCTCTAGGATGCAGCGCCCCGATGCACTGGAGCGCGCGCCGCCCGGAGAACCGCTAGGTCCACAAAGAGCATCCCACAGATCTGCTTGGGGGCCTCGGGATGCCGGTGATGGAACTCGCGAACAAGGTCGCGGGTATGTGCAACGTTCTCCACAGGCTCTCAGGAAGCGTCCTCGTAGCCATAGCCCTTCCACTTGACCTTGTACTGGAGCTTGCGGCGAAAGATACGGCTGTCTAGGATGTCTTCCACATTGAACCACTCCTCGTTGTCGATCAGCGTCGGAGGTGGAGGCGGACGAGTACGGCGACCGGGAATGGGGTCCGGAGGAGCAAGGCGGAGCTTGACGGCGTTGAATACAGGGTGGAGGTGGCTCATGGAGCACAGTAGGCGAAGCTTATACACGAGAGGGCCGACCTGGCACTCGATGGTGTAGGGCCCAAGATAGCGGTGCGAAAGCTTCTTAGAGGGACGCGTGGTCTCGATGTCTGATGCATCCAGGTACACGCAGTCGCCAGGCTTGTACTCCGGAGCTGGGATACGGTGCTGGTCGTAGTACCGGGCCATGTCGTCCTTTGCCTTGGCCAGAGCCGCCTTTGCCTCCTCCTGCACCAGCTTCATGCGCTCGAAGAACTCGTTCGCCGTCTTGTTATTCGACTTCAGCGGCCGAGGTTCAAAGCCCATGCGCAGGTTCCGCCCAGTATCCAGCATGAACGGCATGTACTTGGTCGCGGTTTGGACGTGGTTGTTATACTGGAACTCCGCTTCTGGGAGGAGGTCGACCAGTCGTCCTGCCGTTCGTTGCAGAATACCCGGAGGTACTGCTCCAACTTCTGGTTGACGCGCTCCGTCTGACCGTCAGACTGCGGGTAGTACATCACGGAGGTGCTAAGCTTGATGCCGAGGAGGCAGTAAAGCTCCTGGGTGAACTCCGCGACGAACTGAGGGCCGGGGTCAGAGATGAAGGCGTGTCCGGGAGTCCGTGCAGCTTCCACATGTGCTTGCGGTAGAGGTTTGCCACGCCCAGTGCCGTGCTGTGCGTCGGGATGAAGTGTGCACGCTTGCCCATGGAGTCCACCACAACCATGACCGCGTCGTATCCGTAAGCCTCGGGGAGTTCGACGATGAAGTACGGACACGACGCTCCAGCGCCCCTCCGGAATGAGTAGCGGGTGCAGCTTGCCCATCGGAAGCTGTCTCCAGATCTTCATCCATTGACAGGGGTCGCAGGTGCTGGTGTAAGAGCTGATATACCGAGACATCTGCGGCCACCAGTAGCTCCGAGAGATGAGCTCCAGAGGTTTCCAGCGACCGGGGTGTCCGGCAACATGGGAGTCATGGTGCTGTTCGACAATCTGGCGACGGAGTTTGGGGACGTTGGGAACATAGATGCGGCCCCGGAACATGAGGATCCCCTAATCCTCCGACCACTCAGCACTCCGCACGGACTGGACTCCGGAGTGGGCAGACTTCAACGCAGCGGCAGCCATGGCGACGACGTCCTCGTGTGCACCCTTGCGATTACCCCTCCGGATATTTTGCAGGATCTTGTCTTCCTCGCTGGCAGCGATGAGATCCTGCAGGGCAGGGACGGCGAAAAACTCCGGTTTGAGCAGCACGATATCCGCGTTGTCGGAGCTTCCGTCTCCGTGGTCTGGTTGGCGCCAAAGCACGTCGGGCTTCCCCATACTACCTCAAGGACGGTGGTGAAGCACAAAGTCGAAATTGGCTAGGTACAGGGACCACCTTGCCTGATGCTGGTTGAGCTTCTTGGCGGTCAGGAAGTACTGGAGGTTCTTGTGGTCCGTGTAGATCTCGACCTTGTGCCGCGCACCTTCAAGGAAATGCCGCCACTCCTCGAGTGCGTGGATGATGGCAAGCATCTCCTTGTCGTGGATCTCATAGTTCCGCTCCACGGCGTTCAGGCTTTTGAAGTAGAACGCGACCGGGTGCCATTTCTCGTCCTCCGGCGACTGCTGGGATAACACCGCGCCCATGGCGAAGTCCAAGCTGTCAGCTTTGACTCGGAAGGGGCGGTCATCGTCGGGGAAGATGAGGACGGGTTGGGAGGTAATGGCACGTTTGAGGGCGTCGAACGCGTCCTGCTGCGCGGACCCCCAGGTCCACGCAACATCCTTAGCCATGAGGTTGAAGAGCCATGGCAGAGTCCTCCGTTTCGGCACCTATGCGGAGTTCCGCGCGCAGTTCACTACGGAGTTCTGCCCCCGAGACGAAAAGCGGAAGGCCGCCACCACCTTCGAGACGTCCGCCTACCACCAGGGCTCCCACTCCGTCGACGAGTACATCAACGAGTTCCAGGACCTCGCGGAGGAAGCCCAATTCCCGGACGGCACGCAGTTGGTGTTCCGCTTCCGCCACATAGGCAATGGCATGGGTAAACCATGGGTAGTCCTGAAGCAACCCACACCCATACCCATCAAAACCCATACCCACGTAATCATGGGTCATTATATGATGGGTTTTCGTGGGTCAGCATATGGGTGTGGGTTTTACTATGGGTTCAAGCAGAGGTACGAGACGAAATTCAACATTTAATGTAAAATACTACAATAAAATGCTATCCCAACCATCGTCGAGTTCAATGTCCTCGTCCCCATCAACATCTGGCATAGAAGACACAGCAGAGACATCGGAATCCTTCACTAAACCCAACAGACTCCAGTTGCCGACACAGAGAAGCGCGCGTGTCGACTGGGCAGAAAGCCGGTTGCGGACGTGCGAGAGAATGAGGTGGCTGCGGCTGAAAACACGTTCAACATCTACAGAGGTGGCTGATGGACATTAGTGACGTTGAGGCACTTTCAATGGACGAAAAGACTCACCAGGAATGGTCAAATAATCTAAGGCCATGCGGGAGAGGCAGGGGTACACCGCGCGATGCTCGAACCACCACAAGAGAACATTATCAACCTTTTCGGGGTCTGTGCTGAGGTAGCGATCGACTTCGTCACGCAGCTCCTTGCGAGATGGTGCAGAAAGAGATGGAAGATTGTCGAATACGTTGCGAGTTCTTGACGAGGGGTTCTGCCAAAGAATAGATTGAGAAGGCAGTATCAGAGTTATTGATGTATGCACGTACCGTAGCGCACGAGCTCAGGCCAGCCCCCACCTCCTCATCATCTGTCATATCCTCCTGGCGATAGGACCGGTCAAACTCTGCCCGCAAAAGCTCTTCGGCAGTATCAATCCATTCCTGCTTCCATCCAGCCGTCATGAAATAGGATAGCTTGTGACGAGGGTGTAAAACTAGGAAGAATTGGATCAGGAGGAAGAGCAGAATAGGAAAGCGAACATACTCATGGCGATGCGATACACTTCTGAGGAATCCGTGAGTTCGTAGTACTGGTTCAATGTCTTCTTTCCGATTCCGAGGGCGGCGCGGATGGAGGGTGCGAGGGAACGATCATGGGCATGATTTGTTAGCTGAGTATCAATGTAATCCATGGCTGGGATGACCGTCGCAAGGTTCGGAGTCCCACGAGAGAAGAATAACGTCGCATCTTTGAGGATCTGTTTAGGTGGAGAGAAAGAGACAGATTGAGTGATGAAGGAGAGGCGGCGAACGAAGGCGTGTTAGGGATGACATAAGCAATCCGCGGAACGGCTGACTCACCGAGAGAACTTTGCAGAGTTGCTCTGCAATGGTCCATTCACGCTCTGACAGTTCAAACTTCCTTAGCTCGTTCTTCCTGTCTCCGGTCAGCTCATCGATGGCCTTTCGATAATCCACCGCAAAGGACAGCATATCAAATGTTGAGTTCCATCGCGTGGTCACATCTCGCGGCATCAATCTAACGGACATGTCGAGATCTTCGAGACACCTCTTCCACGCTGGACCCAACAAGGTGCTGGAATGAATGATCTTGAAAGCAATTTTCCGAAGCTAGGACATCGTGAGGTAAGTTTTGACTCTTTGAAGTTGAGGAATACGTCGAACTAACCTTTGCCAATACCAATTTAACAGGACGAATGCTTGTCTCAAGCGTCTTCCGTTCCTCATCCGACAACAGAACAACTTCATCAACCCATCCGTCATCATTGTCCTCGTCACCGCCTTCCATTTCTCCTTGCTCGTTGCTACGTTCAGCTGCCGCCAGCGCCTCCTCAAGCTCAAGACCTGCAGCAATGTCATGCAGCTCTGCTTCAGCGGCATCCAACTGCGCGTCCGCATCAGCTTTCTTGACATCAAATTGTCTCACGATGGATTTTGCGACAAGGTTGGTGACGTGAAGGAAGCAACGAGTGTGGTTGACAACGGAGAAGTCAGGGAGGCGTTTCGCGAGCTCTTCAATCATCACGTCGTTGTTGGACGCATTGTCGCAAGTGACGGATAGGATCTGGAACAGTCAGAGGTAAGTATCACATCGTTCTCATCGTCGTATACCTCACCTTATCTGAAATACCATATTCACGAAGGATATCTGCAAATACCACGGCAAGATTAACACCGGTATGAGACTGCCATCAAAGTCAGTCATATATGATGCAAAAATATCAGTAAGTACTACCTCTGCTACCTCCACAACGTCAAGAAGCATAGTAATGGGTACTCCATCATGTTCCAGGTGTACAGTGACCGCAACGTAGGCCTTATGATTCGGTGAGGTCCAAGCATCCGTCGCGAAGTTCAGCTCGCCCTCGTATTTCTATCTCTAGTGTGAGTATTCAAGTTCACGTTCGTTAACCAAGACTTACACGTAGCATTGCAGATATCCTTTGCCGGGTCCGAGCGAAGACAAGTCGGACATCTCGTGATATGGTTGATGGTGAGGGTATGTAGTACTCAGGCTGACCCGTCTTCATCAGGCAGTGGAAGCCTCGGTCACTGGCAATTGTGTAGGGGCGTGCGCTCTCAGCCATCCATCGGACGAACTCCGCCCTTCGAAATCATCGTGAGGATTAGGTTCAATGTTAGCATGATGAGAATACGTACTTAACCTCTGTTTTTGTGTGCTGCCGGTTCGAGTACGTAACCTTTCCTTTGCCTTTCCGCTCAAATGCCGCAGTTATTGATCCATCTTTCAGTCCCCGTACCATGTCGCGTGCTTCGCTGACGTTGGCTGCATTGTCTGCTGCCTCGACTATTTCGACACCCCAGCAAGACTTCGCATGTTTTCGCATGTTACCTGTACGTCGTGTTAGCTTATCACAATCTTGATAGAGCCCTTTACTGACCTGTTGACTTGGCATCAGTGGTATCAAGATACCGCCGAACACCCTTCCTACACCCTTTATTCGCACAGTGGAACTCGTGGTAGCAGCGACCGTCCTTGTAGCCGACGTCAGGAGTTGGTCTGAAGAATGCATAGATAGGTGAGTTCCAATCTGCCCGAAGCCGTTCTATATTTCTGATCATTAGCAAAGATGATCTGTTAATTCAGGATGAGCTTACCGATTTAGGCACCCTCGTCCTCGTCGTCTTCCTGCGAAGAATCAGAGATGTTGATGATGTCGTCTACTGGTGTTGATTGAGTGCCGTTGGTGGAGGGGGCTGGTGTCTCTGGTGCCAATGCCGCTGCAGAGTCTGATACCGCAGGAGGGGTGGCATCATCGTCATCGCTGCTTGCAGGTAGTTGATCCTTCTTCTTCTTGTTCTTGAAGAAGTGTCGGACGGTTTTAGTAGCGTCGATTGCTTTGCGTTTGAAAGACTTTTTGGGGATGCGGCCCGACCTGGTCGCCTGAGCTTCTTCTGCCATCCCAGATAGGCAGAAAGGTAACGAATGATTGGTGCTGATGATCTCCATTTATCGTAGGACTTGAAATTTTTGATGGAGCTGTATAGTAGCTAGACAGATACTCCGCGATGCAGACCTCGCTCATAATGATGAGTTGTGCCACGTGGGTTTCACAAATGGGTTATGGGTTGCAAGTATGTAACCCACACCCATACCCATGAGTACCCTTACCCACAACCCATGTGGGTATTTGCAACCCATGCCATTCCCTACTCGGACCCGGCAAAGGATATCTGCAATGCTACGTGTAAGTCTTGGTTAACGAACGTGAACTTGAATACTCACACTAGAGATAGAAATACGAGGGCGAGCTGAACTTCGCGACGGATGCTTGGACCTCACCGAATCATAAGGCCTACGTTGCGGTCACTGTACACCTGGAACATGATGGAGTACCCATTACTATGCTTCTTGACGTTGTGGAGGTAGCAGAGGTAGTACTTACTGATATTTTTGCATCATATATGACTGACTTTGATGGCAGTCTCATACCGGTGTTAATCTTGCCGTGGTATTTGCAGATATCCTTCGTGAATATGGTATTTCAGATAAGGTGAGGTATACGACGATGAGAACGATGTGATACTTACCTCTGACTGTTCCAGATCCTATCCGTCACTTGCGACAATGCGTCCAACAACGACGTGATGATTGAAGAGCTCGCGAAACGCCTCCCTGACTTCTCCGTTGTCAACCACACTCGTTGCTTCCTTCACGTCACCAACCTTGTCGCAAAATCCATCGTGAGACAATTTGATGTCAAGAAAGCTGATGCGGACGCGCAGTTGGATGCCGCTGAAGCAGAGCTGCATGACATTGCTGCAGGTCTTGAGCTTGAGGAGGCGCTGGCGGCAGCTGAACGTAGCAACGAGCAAGGAGAAATGGAAGGCGGTGACGAGGACAATGATGACGGATGGGTTGATGAAGTTGTTCTGTTGTCGGATGAGGAACGGAAGACGCTTGAGACAAGCATTCGTCCTGTTAAATTGGTATTGGCAAAGGTTAGTTCGACGTATTCCTCAACTTCAAAGAGTCAAAACTTACCTCACGATGTCCTAGCTTCGGAAAATTGCTTTCAAGATCATTCATTCCAGCACCTTGTTGGGTCCAGCGTGGAAGAGGTGTCTCGAAGATCTCGACATGTCCGTTAGATTGATGCCGCGAGATGTGACCACGCGATGGAACTCAACATTTGATATGCTGTCCTTTGCGGTGGATTATCGAAAGGCCATCGATGAGCTGACCGGAGACAGGAAGAACGAGCTAAGGAAGTTTGAACTGTCAGAGCGTGAATGGACCATTGCAGAGCAACTCTGCAAAGTTCTCTCGGTGAGTCAGCCGTTCCGCGGATTGCTTATGTCATCCCTAACACGCCTTCGTTCGCCGCCTCTCCTTCATCACTCAATCTGTCTCTTTCTCTCCACCTAAACAGATCCTCAAAGATGCGACGTTATTCTTCTCTCGTGGGACTCCGAACCTTGCGACGGTCATCCCAGCCATGGATTACATTGATACTCAGCTAACAAATCATGCCCATGATCGTTCCCTCGCACCCTCCATCCGCGCCGCCCTCGGAATCGGAAAGAAGACATTGAACCAGTACTACGAACTCACGGATTCCTCAGAAGTGTATCGCATCGCCATGAGTATGTTCGCTTTCCTATTCTGCTCTTCCTCCTGATCCAATTCTTCCTAGTTTTACACCCTCGTCACAAGCTATCCTATTTCATGACGGCTGGATGGAAGCAGGAATGGATTGATACTGCCGAAGAGCTTTTGCGGGCAGAGTTTGACCGGTCCTATCGCCAGGAGGATATGACAGATGATGAGGAGGTGGGGGCTGGCCTGAGCTCGTGCGCTACGGTACGTGCATACATCAATAACTCTGATACTGCCTTCTCAATCTATTCTTTGGCAGAACCCCTCGTCAAGAACTCGCAACGTATTCGACAATCTTCCATCTCTTTCTGCACCATCTCGCAAGGAGCTGCGTGACGAAGTCGATCGCTACCTCAGCACAGACCCCGAAAAGGTTGATAATGTTCTCTTGTGGTGGTTCGAGCATCGCGCGGTGTACCCCTGCCTCTCCCGCATGGCCTTAGATTATTTGACCATTCCTGGTGAGTCTTTTCGTCCATTGAAAGTGCCTCAACGTCACTAATGTCCATCAGCCACCTCTGTAGATGTTGAACGTGTTTTCAGCCGCAGCCACCTCATTCTCTCGCACGTCCGCAACCGGCTTTCTGCCCAGTCGACACGCGCGCTTCTCTGTGTCGGCAACTGGAGTCTGTTGGGTTTAGTGAAGGATTCCGATGTCTCTGCTGTGTCTTCTATGCCAGATGTTGATGGGGACGAGGACATTGAACTCGACGATGGTTGGGATAGCATTTTATTGTAGTATTTTACATTAAATGTTGAATTTCGTCTCGTACCTCTGCTTGAACCCATAGTAAAACCCACACCCATATGCTGACCCACGAAAACCCATCATATAATGACCCATGATTACGTGGGTATGGGTTTTGATGGGTATGGGTGTGGGTTGCTTCAGGACTACCCATGGTTTACCCATGCCATTGCCTAGGTCCGAGCGAAGACAAGTCGGACATCTCGTGATATGGTTGATGGTGAGGGTATGTAGTACTCAGGCTGACCCGTCTTCATCAGGCAGTGGAAGCCTCGGTCACTGGCAATTGTGTAGGGGCGTGCGCTCTCAGCCATCCATCGGACGAACTCCGCCCTTCGAAATCATCGTGAGGATTAGGTTCAATGTTAGCATGATGAGAATACGTACTTAACCTCTGTTTTTGTGTGCTGCCGGTTCGAGTACGTAACCTTTCCTTTGCCTTTCCGCTCAAATGCCGCAGTTATTGATCCATCTTTCAGTCCCCGTACCATGTCGCGTGCTTCGCTGACGTTGGCTGCATTGTCTGCTGCCTCGACTATTTCGACACCCCAGCAAGACTTCGCATGTTTTCGCATGTTACCTGTACGTCGTGTTAGCTTATCACAATCTTGATAGAGCCCTTTACTGACCTGTTGACTTGGCATCAGTGGTATCAAGATACCGCCGAACACCCTTCCTACACCCTTTATTCGCACAGTGGAACTCGTGGTAGCAGCGACCGTCCTTGTAGCCGACGTCAGGAGTTGGTCTGAAGAATGCATAGATAGGTGAGTTCCAATCTGCCCGAAGCCGTTCTATATTTCTGATCATTAGCAAAGATGATCTGTTAATTCAGGATGAGCTTACCGATTTAGGCACCCTCGTCCTCGTCGTCTTCCTGCGAAGAATCAGAGATGTTGATGATGTCGTCTACTGGTGTTGATTGAGTGCCGTTGGTGGAGGGGGCTGGTGTCTCTGGTGCCAATGCCGCTGCAGAGTCTGATACCGCAGGAGGGGTGGCATCATCGTCATCGCTGCTTGCAGGTAGTTGATCCTTCTTCTTCTTGTTCTTGAAGAAGTGTCGGACGGTTTTAGTAGCGTCGATTGCTTTGCGTTTGAAAGACTTTTTGGGGATGCGGCCCGACCTGGTCGCCTGAGCTTCTTCTGCCATCCCAGATAGGCAGAAAGGTAACGAATGATTGGTGCTGATGATCTCCATTTATCGTAGGACTTGAAATTTTTGATGGAGCTGTATAGTAGCTAGACAGATACTCCGCGATGCAGACCTCGCTCATAATGATGAGTTGTGCCACGTGGGTTTCACAAATGGGTTATGGGTTGCAAGTATGTAACCCACACCCATACCCATGAGTACCCTTACCCACAACCCATGTGGGTATTTGCAACCCATGCCATTCCCTACCGCCACGGTCTTGATCCCCGGATCGAGGCCAAGGTCGCCAACATGGTGGATGGACGCCCCTCAGACGAGCACGTTCAGGAATGGATCGATGCAGTGCGTCTGGTGGACTACAACACCCGCGCCAACCAGGACTTCCGCTCCGTGGTGACCAAAGCATGCACAGCCCCGGCTCCAGTCGTCCGGAACCCCGGAACTTCGGCCTTCCGCGCGCTCCCCGCTCTTTCACCTCGTCCGGTCGCAGCAGCCCCTTCCGCTCCCACCGGTCCACCCAGTCGCTCCCTTCCTTCCGGCGTTCTGATGGACATTAACCTGTCCTGCCAACGTTCCGGAACCCCCATCATCTGTCGTCGATGCAAGAAGCCCGGGCACATCGCTCGCAACTGCCCGGACCAATTCAACATCTGCTCTATGACAACGGAGGAACGCAACGACTGGGTCATGGGTCTGCTGGCCGACCTTGACGCCGTCTGCGCTGCCGCGTCCGCTGAGGCGCAGGCTGAGGATCCTGCCGCTGCCGAAGAAGAGAAGTCTGAAGGTCCGGAGGAGGGTTTTTAGTCGCGCCACGGGTGAACAGTACGCCCCTGTTGGCAAGTTCAAATCGGTTTGCATGTCTTTCCATAGAGTCCCTAGAATCACCTTCTATTGCTGCCCTCTCTACATGTGAACCTGATTCGAACCAAGACGTACCCCCCTCCTCCGCCATCACCAAATCCGACTTCGGACCTTCCACTTCCGATGTGCCGGAAATCACCATCACCGTCCGCTGCCGCCGCGGTCTACCGCGCTGGGAGAAGCGCCTGCCACGCAGCTTCACCCTCGCTGCCACCCCCAGTCGAAACTCCCTGATTCTCGGGGTGGAGGTCATGACTACCGACACTCAGGAGATCCTAGGCCTGAAGGCTCTCCTGGACAGCGGCGCTTCCGGACTCTTCCTGCACATCCGCTTCGTGCGCGAGCACGGCATCACTACCCGCACCCTCTCTCGGCCCATCTCCGTCAAGAACGTAGACGGTACCGCGAACGCCGCCGGCGCCATCACCGAGGTCGTCGACCTAGTACTCCGGTACAACGGTCACTCGGAACGTGTGGTGTTTGCGGTCACCGATCTTGGCGAGCAGGACATGATCCTCGGGTACACCTGGCTCAAGGAGCACAACCCGGAGATCGATTGGGCCGCCGGCACCGTTTCCATGAGCCGCTGCCCGTCCCGCTGCCTGACGTGCCAAGAGGAGGTAAAAGTAGAGCGCAAGGCTCGGACGAAGACCCACGCGGCGATCTGTGCTTGCCGCTCTGGTGGCGTCCCTGCCCCCGAGCCTGAATTAGACGACATCCCGGAGCTGTTCCCGGATCCGGATTGCGAGGACGACATTGCACCGAGGGCGAACCCAGAGACGGACCCCGTTCCGGGCTCTGAGGACGCCGACACCATGGAGGAGGGTGATCAGTCGCTTGCGACGGCTCTCTTCGGTTACCTGGCTGCTGAGGAGATCCGCGCGAGCCAGACGACGTCTCAACGCCTAGCGGAGGCCTTCGCACGCAACTCCGCACCGAAGGACTTCCGCGACGCCGTCCCCGATTACCTCCACGACTTCGAGGACGTATTCTCCAAGGCTGCGTTTGATGAGCTCCCGGAGCGCAAGCAATGGGACCATGCCATCGAACTCGAGCCCGGCTCCACGCCTAGCTCGTGCAAGGTCTATCCGCTCGCCCTCAATGAGCAGGCCGAGCTAGACGCGTTTCTGGAGGAGAATCTCAAGTCCGGTCGCATCCGCCCCTCAAAGTCTCCCATGGCGTCCCCGGTGTTCTTCATTAAGAAGAAGGACGGCTCCCTCCGGCTAGTTCAGGACTACCGAGCGTTGAACGCGGTGACGGTGAAGAACCGCTACCCCCTTCCCCTCATCTCCGAGCTCGTCAATAACCTCCGCGGTGCACGATACTTCACCAAGTTGGAGGTCCGCTGGGGCTACAACAATGTCCGCATCAAGGAAGGCGATGAGTGGAAGGCCGCGTTCCGGACGAACCGCGGGCTCTTCGAGCCGCTGGTTATGTTCTTCAGACTCACCAACAGTCCGGCCACCTTCCAGACGATGATGAACGACATCTTCCGTGACCTCATAACGCAGGGAGTTGTTTGTGTGTACCTCGATGACATCCTAATCTATACGAAGACTCTCGAGGAACACCAGCGCATCACCCGCATCGACTTGGACCGCCTCCGCGAACACCGCCTGTTCCTGAAGCCTGAGAAGTGTAAGTTCGAGCGGACCGAGATTGAATATTCGGGCTGATCATCTCGCACGGAATGGCATCGATGGATCCGGTGAAGGTCGCTGGAGTTGCGGAGTGGCCTACTCCGAAGAACAAGAAGGAGGTCCAGTCTTTCCTAGGCTTCACCAACTTCTACCGGCGGTTCATTCGCGACTTCTCCCATCACGCTCGGCCGCTCTTCGACCTCATGGCTAAGGATGTTGCGTGGACCTGGGGGTCCGCGCAGCAGGACGCATTCGATGCCCTCAAACGTGCCATTACCTCCCAATCCGTCCTCATCTTCCCCGACGACGACCGCCCCTTCCGAGTCAAAGCCGACAGTTCGGACTTCGCCACGGGTGCGGTATTATCCCAGCAGTCGCCGGAGGACGAGAAATGGCACCCGGTCGCGTTCTACTTCAAAAGCCTGAACGCCGTGGAGCGGAACTATGAGATCCACGACAAGGAGATGCTTGCCATCATCCACGCACTCGAGGAGTGGCGGCATTTCCTTGAAGGTGCGCGGCACAAGGTCGAGATCTACACGGACCACAAAAACCTCCAGTACTTCCTGACCACCAAGAAGCTCAATCGGCGGCAGGCAAGGTGGTCTCTGTACCTAGCCAACTTCGACTTTGTGCTGCACCACCGTCCTGGACGTAGTATGGGCAAGCCCGATGCACTTTCACGCCGACCGGATCACGGAGACGGCAGCTCCGACAACGCGGACATCGTATTGCTCAAACCAAAGTTCTTTGCCGTCCGTGCCCTGCAGGGTCTCAGCGCCGCCGGCGAGGAGGACCAGATCCTGCAGGACATCCGCCGAGGCAACCGCGAAGGTGCATAGGAGGACGTCGTGGCCAAGGCCGCCCCCGCGTTGAAGTCCGCCCATTCCGGAGTCCGGTCCGTCCGGAGTGCAGAGTGGTCGGAGGACCAGGGGATTCTCATGTTCCGGGGCCGGATCTATGTCCCCAATGTCCCCGAACTCCATCGCCAGATCGTCGAGCAACACCATGACTCCCTTGTCGCTGGGCATCCCGGTTGCTGGAAAACTTTGGAGCTTGTCTCCCGGAGCTACTGGTGGCCGCAGATGTCCCGCTACATCGGCTCCTACACCAGCACCTGCGACCTCTGTCAACGGACGAAGGTCCGGAGGCAGCTCCCAATGGGCAGATTGCATCCGCTACCCATTCCTGAGGGGCGCTGGAGCGTCGTGTCTGTGGACTTCATCGTCGAACTCCCTGAGGCTCACGGATACGATGCGGTCATAGTTGTGGTGGACTCCGTGGGCAAGCGTGCGCACTTCATCCCGACGCACACCACTTGCACGGCTATGGGTGCGGCGAACCTCTACCGTAAGCACGTATGGAAGCTACACTGACTTCCGGACGCGTTCATCTCGGACCGCGGCCCTCAGTTCGTCGCGGAGTTCATCCGGGAGCTTTACCGCCTGCTCGGCATCAAGCTCAGCACCTCCACGGTGTATCACCCCCAGTCCGACGGTCAGACGGAGCGCGTCAACCAGGAGTTGGAGCAGTACCTCCGGGTCTTCTGCAACGAACGGCAGGACGACTGGGACGACCTCCTCCCAGAGGCGGAGTTCCAGTACAACAACCACGTCCACTCCGCGACCAAGTACACGCCGTTCATGCTGGACACCGGGCGGAACCCGCGCATGGGCTTCGAGCCTCGGCCGCTGAACTCAAACAACGAGACGGCGAACGAGTTCTTCGAGCGCATGAAGCTGGCGCAGGAGGAGGCGAAGGCGGCTCTGGTCAAGGCGAAGGACGACATGGCCCGGTACTACGACCAGCGCCGCATCCCGGCTCCGGAGTACAAGCCCGGCAATCGTGTGTACCTGGACGCTTCAGACATCCAGACGATGCGTCCCTCCAAGAAGCTCTCGCACCGCTACCTTGGACCGTACACCATCGAACGCCAAGTCGGCCCTCTCGCGTACAAGCTCCGCCTGCCCCGCTCCATGAGTCGCCTCCACCCTGTGTTCAACACTGTCAAGCTCCGTCTCGCCCCCCCGAATCCGATTCCCGGCCGCCGTGCTCGTCCACCTCCGCCCCCGACGCTGATCGACAACGAGGAGTGGTTCGATGTGGAGGACATCCTGGACAGCCGCTTCTTCCGCCGCAAACTCCAGTACAAGGTCAAGTAGAAGGGCTACGGCTACGAAGACGCCTCCTGGGAGCCTGTGGAGAACGTTGTGCACGCCCGCGACCTGGTCCGCGAGTTCCATCGCCGACATCCCGAGGCCCCCAAGCAAGTCCACGGGATGTTCTTCGTGGATCCGGCGGTCCTCCAACCTGCGCGCACTCCGGTGCATCGGGGCACTGCACCCTGGAGGGGGGGTGATGTAAGGGGACGTCCCTCTCCCTCCTTTACTTTCCATTTCTCATTTCTCTTCCTCCCTTTACGATACCTTACTTACTTCTAGATGTACTCGACCCCGGTGGACTTCTGGACTCCGGCGGACTTCCAACTCCGCCGGACCCGGACCTGCACCTCCTCCTCCGCCCCGTCGGACCTTGGGTCTCGGCTAATCGTTGCGCCACGAGTGGCCGCCCTCAGCTATATAGTTTTTACAGGTACTATACAGTTCCTCAAGCCACAGGATCGATCATACATACCGTGCGCGCACCAGGCAAGGGCTCCTTAGACTTGTTCTCTTTGGATCTCCCCTTGCCAGGTGTGCCACTTAGTTATTCATTTAGTACATTTGTTAATATACTTTGGATCTCCTCTTGCCAGCTTCGTGTGAGTCTGCAAGTGTTCAAGGGTCGCCCTTACAAGGACCCAGTTGATGCGCGTATGCTCGTCGGGGAACGCATCGGGGGTGAGGGACATATAGAGATCGCAGGAGTTGATAAAAGCGCGCCCTTTCTCCCTCTCGCCGTCGAAGGAGTCAGGGGGCGCCGGACGCAAGCGATCTCCGCCGCACGTGAAGGACTGCGCGGAGAGGGGATCCGAGTGCGCAGGGGTTTGTGCAGCGTCGGCAGGTTGGACCGTGGTGGGTCCGGAATCGCGGGGCACGGTGTGGGTGGCGTGCTGTTCTACGTAGAGCCGAAGCTCATGAAAGGTGTTGAGGATTTCAGTCAGTTGACCGGCTTGGTGCTCCAGACGCACCTCGACCGTCGTTAGCCTGCGCCAGGCTTCCTGCTCCAGGTCCGTCACAGGGTCCTGGGGTGCTATGTCCGATCTAGACTGCATACTGAGAGGAGAAGGTGGGGAAAGTGGGAGATAGCTGCGGAATATCGATGTGTGGCAGTCGAGAGGCAGAGATCTCTAACTTTCCAAACCCTCTTGGAGACTTGTTCTGCTGTAAGGGCAACCTTTGAACGCTTGCAGACTCACACGAAGCTGGCAAGGGGAGATCCAAAGTATATTAACGAATGTACTAAATAGATAACTAAGTGGCGCACCTGGCAAGGGGAGATCCAAAGAGAACAAGTCTAAGGAGCCCTTGCCTGGTGCACACACCGTATGTACGATCGATTCTGTGGCTTGAGAAACTGTATAGTACCTGTAAAAACTATGTAGCTGAAGGCGGCCACTCGTGGCGCAACGATTAGCCGAGACCTGGGGTCCGACGGGGCGGAGGAGGAGGCGCGGGTCTGGGTCCGGCGGAGTTGGAAGTCCGCCGGAATCTGGAAGTCCGCCGGAGTCCGGAAGTTCGCCAGGGTCGAGTACATCTAGAAGTAAGTAAGGTATCGTAAAGGGAGGAAGAGAAATGAGAAATGGAAAGTAAAGGAAGGGAGAGGGACGTCCCCTTACAGTGCCTGAACCGTGATCTGTCGGACACCTGTCCGCCATCGCACATCTGACTTCTCTTGTCGAACTGGAGGCTGCGGGGGTGTTCACGTGCGGGCTTCCTTCTGGAGTAGTTTCGCGTCCTACTAGTCTAAAGTCCAATTCTCGTGCTCGTTCAGTATAGAATGTTCAGTCATATTCGTATAGTACGGAATAAGTAATGGGATGGGAATCAAGGAAAAAATATTATTCTATGTGGAGCTCTAGATGCTCCACCACACCTTCCTTTCATTTTGTGTAGACTCAGTTGGGGCTGAGTCTAGGAGAGTGTAAGGGGTGTGACCCTGGGGGGTCACAGAGTATATCAGTTCTCCATACTTTTCCCACGCCCTCCAGTCTTTTCACCATTGCTTTACCTGTCACTACGCTTGTGTTGGTCTATCTTCTGCTATAGAACTGGATCTGACTCACTTGTGACTGAAGCAAAATCAAGAGGCTCACCAACCTTTACAAAAGCAGACCTTCCACGAAAAATCGAGCTTGCTATCGGAATGAAGGTCATGGTGACGGACAACATTGAAACAGATTTGGATGTCACAAATGGAGCTAGAGGCAAAGTCGTGGATATCATCCTCCATCCTGACGACATCAGGAAAAAGAGAATAGCTACAGAGTCTGCACTCAAAGTATGGACACATAGAAGGCGGTCTGTAGGTGTCTGTAGCTTCAGTAGCTGTTTGTAGCTCTCATATAAAATATGTAGCTCTATGTATGAGTATGTGGCCCTCTCTGTATGTCTGTATCAGCATCTACATGCTCATGGGTACATCAAGTCTGCAGAACAATAAAATGAGAAGCACGACGTTGCATAGTGTTCATGATGTGATGCGGGAAGATCATGCGTGTGCAAAATAAGATTGTCCATCACATTGAGTTGAACCGGCGACCTCCAAAAGTCAACCACCTGAACCACTGACGCACTCATCCGTTGAGCCATACAGTACAAGTATACTGCCCTAATTTAAGACCTATGAGTCATCGCCAATGCTTTTGGTCCAACATTTGATTTTTTTCTTCCAAGTCATTTCAAGCTCCGCCCATAGAAACTCAGCTCCGCATTTGCCCGTCCAGACGGTTGTCTTCTTTCCCAACTTTTCCCATCGTTGATACGCCTCACTCCTACCCCTTCCTGTTCTCATGCTCCCTGCCTTCTGTCGGCAGCAGGTGAATCGTGATCGTCAATGTCTCCGATTGCCATCCATGTCGGCACCACCTGAGTGACACGATCCACCGTTTTCGAGCCCATGTAGCCTGCCACCTCATCACCTCGATTTTTTGATAGGCTTAGTTCTTTTCACAGCCAGAAGAGAGGCTAGGCAGCAGCTGGAGGCATCCGACGTGCCTGTGTCACTTTGCATATCCTGTAAGTCCCACCTCTTGCTTCAACAATACAGAGCCCGCCGCTGAGCTGTCCTATCATATTGCTACCCTAGACACACACGCACGAACTGCCCCCGGCAATGCTTCACCCAGAAAGGCCCACCACGAGCATCGCAGGAACCACTGATAACCGCATCACGAACCGGCCGGGAGCGAGGCATACGGTGTGTTGCTGCCGCCGACCTCACCCCCCCCTAACTGACTCGCAGTACTTCGAGCAGCGGCCCTACGATCTAGACTGAGAGTAGCTGTCGCTGGATTATGCTACCCCACTCCACATCTGGTACCACGACATTGACTGCATCACTCACCGGCGACCCCTGCAGCCTACTACGTCATGCAAATTGTCCGACAAGACCGTCGCGCCGCCAGCCCTCGATGTCCTCGCTACATGTGGTATGCATATCCTGCATTCGGGACATCGCTGTCTTGGCAGAGCCGGCGAGGAGAAAACTGGTTGGGGCTGATCATCACGAATGATTGTTCTTCCTTTGTTTACTACGACATACATATTCCATGTAGTTAATTGTGCCAAATTCATTTTTTTTTTGCATTCTCTACCTGACTTGAGTGAGATTACAATGAGTATTGAGGTGTATATAGCTCTCGTAGGTGCCGTAGCTCAACGCTACAGACAGCTACGGAGAGCTATGGTAGCTTGGCTGGCAGCTATAGGCAGGTACGTAAAAGGGGACTTGCGTACGAAGCTACGACCTCTATCAAGACTATGGACTGCTATGGACTCATGTGATTTTTTCCTGATGGAGCAACTGAACGGAAACAGCGCTATCGTTCATCTCTGCTATCTCCCTCTCTATATCCTCGTTAAACTGCACCGCACACGAGCCATGACGCTGGAAGGACTGGAGGAGTGCGTTATACTGGTTGAACCGGCAACGACATCGTATCGGATGAAGATGCAGACTCACGAAGGGAAAACGACGCAAAAAACAATACGCTGACGACAATTTCCATTGACGGCGGTGTATGCTTTCACGGACTATCGCTCACAAGGGCAGACCCTCCTATATGTTCTCATTGACATTGCATCCCCTCCGACGGGCACCCTCACACTCTTCTACCTCTATGTGGTGTTGTCACGCAGCTCAGAACGAGCGACCATAAGGTTGCTCCGTGACTTCGATAATGATGTGTTCAAGGTGTCTCATGATCCAGTGTTAATGATGGAAGACGATCACATTGCAGAGATGGATTCGGCAACGAAGCTGTGGTACAGTAAAGTAATAAAAACGGCCTAGAGACGTACCGCGTCAGATAGACATGTGTTAGATAGAGAGAAACAATCATACTAGAGTCAATGGGCGCAGAAGCAGTGTGCGTGAGCCGCCCGCACTGTTCATCTACTTGGTTATGTGGGCCAGGTCTGAGTTCTACCTATATGAAGCTCTCTTCGACTCACACCCAGCAACCAACGTCCTCAGCACCACGATCACGCCCGCAAACACCGGTGCAATCCCCAGCCCCACAAGTGTAAGCTCTCACCCTCTTGCCATCGCCCACACCAATCCCATTGCAAGCATACATCCACGACACGCTCTCCACACCGCTCCCGTTCTTCTCGAACCACATCTCCATGGTGAAGTACTTGAGTCCAATGAAGAGCCCATCGAGGCCGGCGATGCCAAGTACGATCCTGCCAAAATGGTTGATGAGGGCGGTGTTGTGTGCGCCGGTGGAGACTTCAAAGAGGAGCCAGGAGAGGAGAAACGAAAAGAGCGGGGTCATGGCACCGCTTAGAGCACAGATGAGTAGACCGAAGAGGACAAAGGCTTATGCGGGACTGTTGGCCATATCAACGCTGGCGAAGGGGTTAGGGTGCTGACACACTTGGTGCAAGTGCCAGGGTTCGGGGTGCTAGAAATGGTGAGGCAGAGGCAGAACAGTCGTATCCGATGAGAGGTTCAGGCTCTGACTGGGATTTGAGAACGGACATGGGTGGAGCGTGTGAGCGTTGGAACCTCGTGAGGAGGGGGTCAAAACATCGGTGTCGTCCTCATGGTCAAACATCCGAACTTGGGAGTTCAGGGTGGGGAAGATGTGCGACTTGGATGTGGAGGGATGGGCAGGATCGGAGGTGGGAATGGGGAAACCAGGAACGAATGGCAGGCAGAGATGGGCCGGTGACAATGAACTGAGGAGACCCAGCGAGACTTGGAGACCGTCAAAGCAGACTTGTGTTACCGCCTCCGCGAACATTTCCTCTGCCCAGCATTTTCCTCGAGGTTGAACGACGCGGCGTACAGATTCCCAGATACGTCTAATACTCGGTTCCAATCTCACGGCGAGGGCTGTACAGAGCTCCTTCCCTGGCAGCCTGATTATGTCAGGTTCATGGAGCACATCCGCGACACAAAGGAGAAGCCTGGTTTGAACCATATGGAGCAAAATCTTTACAACGCGCTACAGGATTGCCAACCTTGACTGAAATGGCAGTGCTCTTGCTTTACTCTCAGGTAGTGTAGGGGGCAGAACTATTTTGGGTCGAATCTGCCATTCTGCCAGCAGAACGGCAGTTGCCGGGCTGGCAGAAACGGCAGGTCGATTTTCTCGTTTTGACCTCATTGACGCTGTTCCTCGAGACGATATGGTAGCATTGACACCCGTTAGCTTTCCCAATGATGTCTAGCTCCTCTGTGGTACTTCCTGGCATCGTTATATGCTCTGTTGTAGTCTTGAAAAGTCTCCACCAGAGCAGCTGGACAAAGTCCAGCATCAGAAATGGGCCTGATACGATTATCATTGCATTTGACCAGCTTTCAGAGACAAGTGCATGTGCATTTAAGCTCGTATCGACTGGCATTTGGCGTCGAGTTTCTGAGTGTCTGTGAAATTGAGTGACTACGACAGGGAAGGTTTATTCACCAGGGTGGCTTTGGGAGCCAACAAAATTATAAGACAAAATGAATTTGACAACTTGGCACGCAAAGGGGAAACTCCTTCCTTCCCGTGCTCGCACATTAATCTGCATGAGATGAGGTTCTGCCATGTTCTGCCAGACCCCCTTCGGCAACTGCCCAGCGACTGCCGGATTTTGGCAGAACTCGGCAGAACGGCAGAGTTCTGCCAACCAACCTACTCTCAGGCTATCTCTCATCCCTACATGCGTGCTGTTCGTGGACCTGGTAGTGACGCTCTAAACCTGCTCGATCTGGGACCACTTCACGAAAAGGTTCAGAGACATATCAAAACCCTCATAGAGACGCCATCCCTGTTGCTCGACCCTTCCTCGCCATCAGAAAAGGCAACCCTTGATGGTCAACCGTTTGACAACTCCCGGCTGTTGCCTGCGTTCACGACCGACTTCATGATTTTCCTTACATTCGCCCTCTGCTCCTTGGTTTCCTCATGGATCACTCGAACATGGGAGCGTTTCTCCTCAGAATTCTCTTCAGACGGCGTGATCAGCACGATGTCAGCCTCAGAGGACCTTGCCTTCATTTCAGCTACAAACGACGTCAACGAGGGGCGCACTCGGCCAATATCGCGTCTTTGCTAGAAACAAGCCAAACGCCACGGTTCAACACTTCTCGGCAGCCGCTGCTTTTTTCAGAACGACACTCAGACCTTTATAGATGCAAAATTCGTGCCCGAAGATCATCGTTTCATTATCCAGCAGGCCCGTCGTGATGATGCTAGTGGTGAAAATGCAAGGTTTCGCAAGGAGCATCTGGAGCACCACGAGAGGGTAGTAGTGAAGAAACGACGCAACGCCGCACGGAGAGCTGAAAAGCTCCACCTCACAATGGAAAAAGCTTCGCGGCCTCAAATTAGTCACACGACCTAACGAAATCCGCCGCCTCACGGTCATTCAGATTGATGAACAACTCGACATCTACCGCATATCATCGAGAGACAGCAAGGTGCCAAAGAAAGTACAATTGAAGAACAAGGCTCTGAAGTTGGATGCGCTTTTCGACGCGGTCGATCGCCAGAATGAGTGCGTATCGTTTGTCTATGTATTTGACCCTCTGTTGACATGAAGTAGGGTGAAGGTCGCCGTGGCGTTGGCGGGATTGCGGCTGAGTCAGGTTGTAAGGGGTGTGACCCCGGGGGGTCACAGAGTATATCAGTTCTCCATACTTTTCCCACG
>BRPK01000031.1:0-47042 GCA_026008595.1 Lyophyllum shimeji
GACGGGCGTCCACCTTCGTCCTCTTCTGTTTCATTGACAAGGAGATCTGCCAGGAGGGCTTCGTTGGCGCCGGATTAGTCATCCACAGGGTCCAGCCTTGGGGGATCGTGAGGTGTAGCAGCATGTGATACCAAAACGGGTGTGATCCAGGCGAATGAAATGGGAGGGGCGTGCACTGGAGATGCCGCCGAGAGAGCAATCCCAGCCACCAATTGTACCTGGCTGTCGAACCTTGCAGCCGATGCCAGAGGACTGCACCATCGAGGCTTCAGGTGGAGCAGCGTTTTCTTGCATTGCTGTAGCCGAAGTGCAATGGAGTAGTCTTGGGTAGAGTTAGCACGAGGTAAGCTGGAAGCGGCGTGGCAGGACAAACTGGAAGCGGTCACAAGTGCGCGCTCAATCACGGTGAGCTCGCGGCCAAACCATCGACAGAGGTTATCGGCCTCCATCCCCAGCCTCCGGCGTTCTTCCAGGCAGCGATCAGTCTTCAGCATGGCACGTATGCCATCACGAACTTTGCTATCTCCAAGCCATCGTGGAAGCTTGCCAGGGGTGCATGTGATCCACACGTCCTGCATTAAGAGGGCGTCTTCTCGCAGCTCTCCCAGCAGGATGGGAAGGGGTTCTGGTATAGGAATGCCCCATTCTGGCTTGTGGAGGTGGTCAAGGGTTGCACAGTAGGTGTTGAACTTGTTGATGGAGTTGATGAGCGCTGGAGTGCGCTTCTTGATGGCCGCCCTTGTTGCTTGGTGGAGCTTGGTGCCTAATGTAGGTGGCAGGTTATTCCAGGACAGCACACGTGCGGCATAAATTTACGCACCAAAGGCTTGGTGTCGCCCACTGGTAGCCTGGTCGAGCCGGTCCCACTCAAAGAAGCTGCCGACTGCTCGCTTTCGGATGTTTATCTTGAGGTCTCGTGCCATGAGCAGGGTTCTGACAAAGTCGAGATCAACGCCTTCGAGTTCGGAGAACGACTCGTGCACGTCAAGGGCTGTGTACAGGGCCTCAACCGTCTCCTTCGTGATCTTGTGTGCACGCTCTACCTTCTCGAGAAATTTGACGGCGGCTTGAGGCGATGCATCCGTCGATACGTCCGTGCGGGTCGCTTCGATGCTTTTGTCCATGCTGTAGAGCTCTCCTTGAAGGTTCAAAAGGTGTTTACACACTTACGAGCGCGAATAGACAACTGGGCCTCACGCTGAAGCCTCCATTGCTCTCATAGCTCGTCGAGGGACAGTGAGCATTTGGCAAGGACTCTCTGTGCCTCGCTGTCTCGATGACCCACTGCTTTGAGCCGACACCTAATCCAATCGCCGAGATTTTCCTGGAGGTCCTGTCCGATGGCGCCCACCTGTCGATCGAGCATCCACAGCCTCTTCTGCCTCTGATGAGAAGTTCAGCACGAGCAGCTGGCGAAGAAATGGAGGCATCTCACACTGGACGACCGCGTAACCCCTATCAATTTCCGTAGATGAAGACGGTGAGTCATTACGGGCCACTCGCATCCAGATTCTAATCCCTTCCTCGTTAGACTTTTCAGACTATTCAGACCTACGATTGAGCGACCTCTGCCCCTGCGAGCAGCTGTACGGCTGGGACGCGGATGGGGACGTCCTGCACGTCCTGCAGTGCTGGATGGAGTGCGGCTGTCGGCAGGCTTATGGCCGGGACGCAGAGGGAAGGGTTCTGCACTGCCCAAGATGCTGGACGCAGGCACCGGCGAGTAGCTCCCCTGCCTGCTCATCTCATGAAGATGAGTAGGTAAGCCCTCGCGTTCTCATCCCCTTGGTGTCCTTCGCTTGTTCCCCTTTCGTTCCATCCCATCCCATTGCTGCAGAATATCAATCTTGCTTAGACACTGTCGGCATCAACCTATTGATACCTGCTGATGTACTCCAGTAAATGTACTCCAGTAATCTGATTATCTGAATTTAAGCAATGATTTAGCTTGCGCATAGATCGCCTAATGCGTATGAAAAGCAAAGCATCGCGTGCCCCACTGCCCTCTCCTCTTCTGCTACTACTCCGTCTGCGCATGCTTTGCTCTACGCGTCGTTCATCTTCTCCTGGCCTGGAAAGGGGCCATCTGCAGCAGGTCAGGTGGTGTTGGAGCAGGGAGCCGAAGAAATACTCGCCATTATCTGAAAGTCCTCCAGAAAATTGATCACGTCGGTATCAGGAAAATCTTCAGGGTCGACAGACCCTTCAGGAAAACGATCATTCCAGATAGTGTAAACGTGGTCAAAAAAGGCCCGCGACTGGCCTTGGAGGATGGCCTGCAGGAGGTAGGGGCCCAAAAAGTGCTTGAACTTGTATTTGGGGCTGTTGCAATGAAGGCGAATGTGTTGTGCTTTCTTTTAAAGGAATTTCTTGGCTCATCTGCAGAGTAAGATCGACAAGCGAGTTGATCAAGAATAAAAATAGCGACATACCAGAGTCTCTTTATTTTTGTGCAAGGTACTCGAAACGGCTGCAAAAAAAAGGTTCCGTTGGCTTGTTCAATTCCAATTCCAAGGGTCCTGAAGGTGGTGCTGGAAGACGAAGTGGCCCAGCTTTCTGACAGTGCTTTTATCTTCGTTGATTTCATGTCTAACCGTGGGTACTTGGAACGGCTTCTTGGGAGTCACGGGCAAAACCAACCACCACGCTATTTCTATCCACCAACTCGTTGTCCTAGTCCACAGACGGCCGTTGCTTTGCGCTATATTTTCCTCCATACTCAAACTTCAGGCCCTCGTGACACGTCTCCGAGGCATGGATCCGCTGAAAGGTCTGCTAGGTGCCGCCTTTACTTGAAGAGCTCAACTTATCTCCTTGTTCCAGACCACATGAAAGCATCTGACTTGCGACACGCCCCTCAGCAAGTCACTACAGAGTTGATCCTTGAAGCGAAGGCGTCCATGCCGGACAGCACACCCTCCGATATGATGCTCAGCAGTCAGCTTGGAGGAGGCCCAAGCCCCTACGGTTTTTGCATGAAGGTTGTAACCACCCCAAAAGCTTCTGAGGAGGCTCGAATGGCGGCGCAACAGCGGTATGAAAACATGTTGTCCCAGCTGGAAGATTCCCTTATACCACCGCCTGCTTTGATGCGCCCACCAAAAATAAGCCGTCGCCTTCTTTCCTTGATGAATATTGCGACCTAGACCAAGATGCACTCAAAGCCCTGTGCAGCGATGCCCTTGATGGCTACGTTCCCTCCCCTCCGCATATTGCCTCTGAAGGTGATCAGGGCGAGCCTGAGAGTAAAGAAGGGGGAGCTAGTGATAGAAGTTATGGAGCAGCCAGAGACGATGCGGGCCTCGGAGGCAATCAGGGTCATGGTAGCTTAGGCAACGGCGGGGATGGTGACAAATTTGCGGATGAGATGTTCAATCGCCTTGACAGCCTATTCCAGAACACTGCGGCGGCTCTCGGTGAAACCCCTCTTTTTATACTTGCGGAGTACTTGCTGGACCGGCACAGGGATTGTGATGCCCTTTCACGAGGTAAGCCCCAATATATGTGCACGCGATGTGTGCTAATTTCGCGCCAGTTTTGTATGCAGCAGTTTGACAGCAATCCGAAGGCAGGCATTTTGTACGTACCGCTCTCTGACACTTCAACTGCTGCTGACTCTTCGTTAGCGGGTCTTCCCCCTCTGTTAATCCCATGTCCGAGAGAGAGCCCTCAGCCCAGCGCACCACTACGTTCTCTGTGGTGTCAGTTACGCCGCCTCCCATCACGACCCTAGACACGAAGGACAGAGAAGATTCAAAGGACTCTGACGGCAGCTCAGACGAGCAGGAGAAGGTGTTTGTCTCTGTCGACCAGCAGCGCAGTCATTGCAAGGAGCTGATACTGGCAATGCTCAGTCAGTCAACGCTAACTCTAGCCTCAGCGGAAGCCGGGGCCCCTGTGGAGGGCAAAGGGAAATCTCAGGCAGTCATGCTTCCCTGGTTGACCATGTCGAAGCACCTCTCGGACGCTGGTTTGATCATCACTGGCTGGCCACCTGGAGTGCCATTTCCTGGCGAGGCCACCGCTAAAACTGCCCAGCAAAAGCAGGCACAGGGGATTAAGACTCCTTCGACAAAGGAGACGCGTACACTTTTGACGGCCCTACAAGGCGGCAAGGTGGCAAAGCCTTCCATAAAGAAGGCTCCCGATCTGCAACGTAAGCAATACTGCCCCTTTTCCCTGCCCATCGCTTCTGACGCACTCTCAACAGGGGTTCTCCAGTCGTTAGATCCTGTCATCATTGGGGCAAAACCAATGCTTGGCTCGGCCTACAAGTATCGGCAGTATTTCTATCTTGATGGAGTCGTTTGAGCCGATGGCAGCCTGAAGCGCAACTCCACTGCCTCTTCGATCAAGAGTACAGGCCCAACACCGCAATCGAGTAAACGGAGCAGGGCCGTAATCAGCTCTGAAGATGATGAGGATGAGGAGGATGATCTGATTGACCAGGTGGATGATTCTTCTCCCATGCGTCCCCTTCGCTGCACCATTAAGGCACAAGACAAGAAGCCAAGTCGTCCGGGGACCTGGGTCTCTGCTTCCCAACAGAAAGCCAAGAGCTCCATTGTGCCGAGGGTGATCATCTCCAGGCCTGCGCCCAGGGCTCCCTCGCTTCCCTTACAGGCTAGCGGCACGTCTGTTGCATCCAACCAGCCATGCACCGCCTCCAACGCTGCGGCCGCACCACTGTCCATCCTTCGTACCCCTTCCAACCCGCCGTCGGACAGCCCCCCTGCTAAATCGGTCTCATTCGACACGCTGCGTGCGAGTTCCAAAAGCCTGGCGGCGTCTTCCTCCGTTCGTTCGCACTTCAATCTACCGCCAGGGCCTACTTCTCACAGCGAAGGGGCTCCTACTGTGCCACCCTGGCGCCATCCTGTCCCGACCGTGAACCCAGTCTCTCACGGTGCTGTAGCCGGTGTGATTCAGATAGGATCAAGAACCCACCTTCGATGCCGCCCCCTGCAACCTGCCCAACAGCCTGTCTGCCTCCTCGAATGTGACTTCAGGCCATGCCCCTGCTGCGCCTTTCAACGTTTTTCGTGCCGCTTCCTACACGCCTTCTAGTGAGCAAGCCAGCGAGTACACCGTGGTTATGAAACCAACCCTGTGGAGATGTGGGCACGATTGGAGAGGCATTTTATGGCCAAAAAGCCTGGAGCTCGTTTCGATGCCTACGATGAATTGTTCTCAATTCAAAAGGCAGAGGACGAATCACTGGTGGATCTGGGAACTCGTGTGGAGAATGCAATGGCCCAAATCAAAAACCTTCGGCCCAAGGACATGACACTAGAGGACCTTGACAAAGAGCTGGAAGCAATGGCACTCATCCGAGCTTTGCCTGACAAGTACACTCATCTGTCGACTTCCTTGATGTTGTTGGATAAGCTGGATGCGGAGGTTGTGCTGGGGGCATTTAGAAGCGAGGATCTACACCAGAAGAGGGCAGAGTCAGCCAATTTTGCCAAAACACGCTCAAGAGAAAAAGGAAGGGGAGGTGGATTTAGATCACGGAGGGATATGAGTGATGTCATATGCTATAGATGCGATAGCAAAGAGCATATAGGGAGATACTGTCCTCAGTCCAAGGACAAGGCTGGTACAGGGGGAGTCAAGAAAGCGGAAGAGAAGGCAGGGGAAGTTACAGAATTTGCTGGCCAGGCAAGTGCTGTTTCTTCAGAGGAAGCTCTTGCTACATCTGCTAATGATTATGATCCACTTCTTCTATGACACCACACAAAAATTGGATTAGGAATTATACCCCATACAGAATTCCTGTAAAACTTGCTGATGATCGGATCATTTATTCTGAAGGTGTTGGCTCTGTAGTCTTTCGTTCCTTAATCAATGGTAAGCAAAGTAGAGATGTAGAGTTCACAAGAGTGTTACATGTCCCTCTACTCCGTTCTAATCTTCTGGCTGTACTATACTTGACTTGGCACAAAGAGATTGATGTTTTGATTTCCTCATTGATAAAAATATGTCCTGTGGTGATAACCTCGATGGCAAATAGTTTTTTAGCTTCTGTAAGGACGTTTTGTGTTGTTTCAGGGTAATAATGGAGTTCCGAAGGGGTGTAGCTGTCTTTCTTCTGCAGCACAGATTTTCATGCCCGCTGACGAAATGAATGTGCTGAGCAAGACACTGCTACGCGGCACTGCGTGGTGCTGTGGTATGGTGAGTCCAAGTTCGGAAGACTTGTATGTCATTCCAGCATCGGAGATACCCCAGGAATCAGATGTGCCACCATGGACATCAGAGCTGTGTGCACTACTACCAGAACGCATACGGGCTCGGTGGTTGTGGGTGCTTAGTGATTCTGAGGATGGAAGGTGAGGTGTGCCGCGGCGTTGCTAGTGTTCTTCGAGAATATTTGAGGGGATGCTGATAGCCTACAGAATCGGATATGAATGACCGCCTTAAAATCATGTCCAACACATACCTGAATGGAGTTGGATGAAAGGCGGCCCTTCAGGTTCATAGATGAAGGTGGCAGAGAGGGTAATTGTGCCCATGCTGCGATGGACATCTTGCCAGGTCGCAGTCGTAGCTCAAAGAGTTCATCATTGAGGTCGAAAATTCCTTCTTCATCTGCTTCCATGGCTTGGTTTATATTCCTTCATGACCAGGCTGCGGTGGGTGGAAACGTAGAGTCGGATGCTGATATAGAAGGAAGAAGATGATGCGGGGCGTTAGCGTCGAAAGGCAGACTGAGGATGGACCAGTGTAGGGATGTGGTTTAGAAGGTATTTGAGGAAGTTCAAGTGTGGATGGGGGCGTCCCTTTGAGGTAGCGAACTAAGTGGATGGCTGCGTGCCAATGAGTGAGAGTGTAGGAATCGACATATTGCATGAGTTGTTCAACAGGACAGCGTAGGCAATATCTGGACACGTCGAGATCGCGAGGTAAAGGAGGGCGCCGACCAGAGATCTGTAGGGTGTTCTCGTGAGTTGCTCCTTATCTTACCATCTTCAGAGAGTTTGCTACGGCATCGAAGTTTCTGGCTGGGGTCCATAGGTAGTGACAATTGTAAGGGGACATCCCTTTCCCTCTCCCTTTCCTTTCCATTTTCCTTCTATTCCCTTCCTACCTTACTTACTTCTAGAATGTACTTGACTCCGACATCCACCGCTCTGTCTCCGTCCCCACTCCGGACTCTCATCCGCTCCGGACTTCCCTCCGCTCCGGACCCCGGACTCCGACGTCCGGACTCCGTATCCCGTTCCCGGGCTACGTCGGATTCCAGATCTCGGCTGATTGTTGCACCACGGGTGGTTGCTCTCAACTATATAGTTTTTACAGATACTATACAGTTTATCAAGCCACCGGATCGATCGTACATACTGCACGCGCACCAGGGTTCCTTAGACTTGTTCTCTTTGGATCTCCCCTTGCCAGGTGCGCCACTTAGCTTATCTACTTAGTACATTCTTTTAATATACTTTGGATCTCCCCTTGCCAGCTTCGTGTGAGCCCACAAGTGTTCAAGGGTCGCCCTTACAGCAGAACAAGTCTCTTCAGAGGTCCGGAACGTCCGAGATCCCTGCCTTTCGACTGCCGCGCATCGACATCGCAGCCATCTCCGACCCTTCCCCACCTCTATCTCCCAGTATGCAACCTGAATCGGACGCAACCCCCCAAGTACCTGCGACAGACCCGGAGCAGGACGCCTGGCAAAGGCTCGTGACGCTTGAGGGGTGTCTGGAGTATCGAGCCGGTCAAGTAACCCAAATCCTCGATTCCCTGAACGAGCTCCGGCAATTCGTAGAACAGCACGTCATCAATTCCGTGCCCCACGACCCCGGACCCGCCGTAGTCCAACCCACCGCCGATGCGCAGACCCCCGCGCTCGCGGCCCCCATTTCCGTGCAACCCCTTATGCACGTTGGAGATCGCTTGCGTCCGGCGCCCCCTGACTCCTTCGACGGCGAGAGGGAGAAAGAGCGCGCTTTCATCAACTCCTGCGATCTCTACATGTCCCTTGCGCCCGACGCATTCTCCGACGAGCAGACGCGCATCAACTGGGCCCTCTCCTACATGAAGGGTGGCCGCGCTGCTCGCTTCGCCGCCCGCACGCTCCGCCATCTCCTCTCCCATGGCAGGGCGCCCCGTTTCTGGTCGTATGCGGAATTCCACGCCCAGTTCATTGCGGAGTTCTGCCCCCAGGATGAAAAACGGAAGGCCGCCACCACCCTTGAGACGTCCGCCTACTACCAAGGTTCCCGCTCCGTCGACGAGTACATCGACGAGTTTATGGACCTTGTGGAGGAGGCCCAATTCCCGGACGGCGTGCAGTTGGTGTTCCGTTTCCGCCACGGTCTCGATAGCAAGATTGAGGCCAAGGTCGCCAGCATGGTTGACGGACGTCCTTCGGACAAATGCGTTCAAGATTGGATTGACGCAGCGCGTCTGGTGGATTACAACAATCGTGCTAACCAGGACTTCCGCTCCGCGGCGACCAAGACGCGCGCGACCCCGGCTCCGCCTCCGGTTCCCCGGAACCCCGGAGTTCCGGCTTTCCGCGCGCTCCCTGCTCCCCTTCTTCGCCCTGCGCCTGTCGCAGCAGCCCCTGCCGCTCCCACCGCACCAATCTCTCGCTCCATTCCCCCCGGCGTTCCGATGGACATCGACCTTTCCCGCCAACGCTCCAGAACGCCCATCATCTGTCGCCGATGCAAGAAGCCCGGGCACATCGCACGCAACTGCCTGGACCAATTCGACATCTGCTCTATGATGACAGATGAACGCAAAGACTGGGTTATGGGCTTGCTCGCCGACCTTGACGCTGTCTGCGCTGCCATGTCCGTCGAGACGCCGGCCGAGGTCCCTGCCACTGCCGAAGAAGAGAAGTCCGAAGGTCCGGAGGAGGGTTTTTAGTCGCGCCGCAGGTGAACAGTACGCCTCCGCTGGCGAGTTCGAATCGGTTTGCATGTCTGTCCATCTCCGATGTGAGTCCGGAGCCGGACTCCACCCCGGGCTCTGACGGTGCCGATGTCATGGAGGAAGGTGATCGACTGCTCGCGACGACTCTCTTTGGTTACCCGGCTGCTGAGGAGATCCAAGCGAGCCAGATGACGTCTCAACACCTAGCGGAGGCCTTTGCACGTAATTCCGCACCAAAGTCCTTCCGTGACGCCGTCCCCGACCACCTTCACGACTTCGAGGACATATTCTCCAAGGCCACGTTCGACGAACTCCTGGAGTGCAAGCAATGGGATCATGCCATCGAACTCGAATCCGGCTCCACGCCCAGCTCGTGCAAGGTCTAGCCGTTCGCCCCCGATGAGCAGGCCGAGCTCGACGCGTTCCTGGAGGAGAATCTCAAGTCCGGTCGCATCCGTCCCTCGAAGTCGCCCATGGCATCCCCGGTCTTCTTCATCAAGAAGAAAGATGGCTCACTCCGGCTAGTTCAGGATTACCGAGCGTTGAACGTGATAACAGTGAAGAACCGTTACCCCCTTCCTCTCATCTCCGAGCTCATCAATAACCTCCGCGGTGCGCAATACTTCACCAAGTTGGACGTCCAGTGGGGCTACAACAATGTCCGCATCAAGGAGGGAGATGAGTAGAAGGCCGCGTTCCGGACAAACCGCGGACTCTTTGAACTGTTGGTCATGTTCTTCGGACTCACGAACAGCCCCGCCACCTTCCAAACGATGATGAACGACATCTTTCGCGACCTCATAGTGCAGGGAGTCGTTTGTGTGTACCTCAACGACATCCTCATCTACACTAAGACTCTCGAGGAACACCGGCGCATCACCCGCATCGTCTTAGACTGCCTCTACGAACACTGCCTGTTCCTGAAGCCTGAGAAGTGCGAGTTTGAGCGGACTGAGATCGAGTATCTTGGGCTGATCATCTCGCACAGAACGGCGTCGATGGATCTGGTGAAGGTCGCCGGAGTTGCAGAGTGGCCTACTCCGAAGAACAAGGAGGTGCAGTCCTTCCTAGGCTTCACCAACTTCTACCGGTGGTTCATCTGTGACTTCTCCCACCACGCTCAGCCGCTCTTCGACCTCATGGCTAAGGATGTTGCGTAGACCTGGGGGTCCGCGCAGCAGGACGCGTTTGACGCCCTCAAGCGTGCCATTACCTCCCAACCCATCCTTATCTTCCCCGACGACGACCGCCCCTTCCGAGTCGAAGCCGACAGCTCGGACTTCGCTACGGGCGCGGTGTTATCCCAACAGTCGCCGGAGGACGAGAAATGGCACCCGGTCGTGTTCTACTCCAAGAGCCTGAACGCCGTTGAGCAGAACTACGAGATCCACGACAAGGAAATGCTCGCCATCATCCGCGCACTTGAAGAGTGGCAGCATTTTCTTGAAGGTGCGTGGCACAAGGTCAAAATCTACACGGACTACAAGAACCTCAAATACTTCCTGACTGCCAAGAAGCTCAACCGGCGTCAGGCAAGGTGGTCCCTGTACCTGGCCAATTTCGACTTCGTGCTTCACCACCGTCCTAGACGTAGTATGGGGAAGCCCGACGCGCTCTTGCGCCGCCTGGACCACGGAGACGGAAGCTCCGACAATGCGGACATCGTGTTGCTCAAGCTGGAGTTCTTTGCCGTCCGTGCTCTGCAGGGTCTCATCGCCGCCGGCGAGAAAGACAAGATCCTGCGGGATATTCAGCGGGGCAACTGCGAGGGCACGCACGAGGACGTCGTCGCCAAGGCCGCTGTTCTAATAAAATTGTGAAGGTTCTTCTTATATATCAAGGCCATTTTCAGCAGATATATTGTGTGATAAATTCTAAATTTCAACAAATGAGATACTGTAGAGAAATTAATCATTTTGTCAAGTAAAATTTTTCAATAGAATTTTGAAAACTTTCACAATCATTTAAAATATATTCACCATAATCTCAGATTTACTATAGATAAATTTTAAATGTGGCAATAAAAAATATTGTAAACATCTTTTAAATTTCTTTGAGACATTTTACTTGATAACATAATCAATTTTTCAATTATATCTCATTTGATGGAATTTTAAGTTTATCATACATAATGCGCGTTAAAAATGGCCAAGATATATAAAGAGGACCTTATTAGTTTTATGAGAATATTTTTTATCTGAGTATTGTCCTTCGCACCCATTGCCCGCTCCGGAGTCCGGTCTGTACGGAGTGCCGAGTGGTCGGAGGACCAGGAGATTCTCATGTTCCGGGGCCGTATCTATGTCCCCAACATCCCCGAACTTCGTCGCCGGATTGTCGAGCAGCACTATGACTCCTGTGTTGCCGGACACCCCGGTCGCTGGATGTGATACAGCCGGTTCAATAGACTTCTTGTGTGAGGAAGACTCTAGATATCGGCACGTCAATGCGCCTTACCTCCATAGAGGTTGGCGCTAGAGAGAGCCCGATAGCGAGAGGTAGAGGAGCGCCTGTCCGTAGGGACGGTGGCTCGTGGAGTGCCTGTCCGAATGGACAACGGCTCGAGGGAGCGCCTGTCTGAAGAGATGGCGGCTCGATGGAGCGCCTGTCCAGTAGGACGGCGGCTCGCAGATAGGTGAGACTGAAGCTAAGCCTTGTAACCCTAGGCGAGGGGTGTTGTCGTCCGACACCGGAGCTCTGTTAGCCTGAGCAAGGCGTGCTGTCACCCTGCACAGGGCCCAGTGGCCTCCGGGGTCGAGCCATCGCGTCCTTTGCTGCAATAAGGCGAAAACGCGAACAAGAAGATAGTAGTATTAGATGATGTTTAGACTACTCAATATGCCAGCTATGTACTGTGATGACAAAATATATGTAAACAAAAGGGCCGTCGGCCCGGTCGCGCATGCGTGAAAGTGATACAACAAGTATACCACTAGAGATAGTATACCGTCGTCACAGTGCCCCCCCGCATGGAAGACCGGAGCCAGGCGGCTTACGCTTGCGGTTCGGGTCGTAAGTGCCATCCCGTTTGGCTTGACAAATGAGCGCCCTCGTACGAGTACGACCTGCACAGTGACCCTTGCGTCTGCGAGGCCTGGGCTCAGCGATCTCGCCGTCCTCGGAGCCGTCGGACTCGCTGCCTCCCGAGTCTGCATCCTCTTCGCCCCCCGGATGAGCTCCTGATGACATGGGCGCTGAGGATGAGGATGCTACGGGGAGCGAAAAGGGACCGGCAGACGAAAGCCGAGCCACCAACCCAACGCCTAGCCTGGCCGACAAGGAGGGAGGTTGTGAGGTCGGTAATCCCAGGCAGGTGGCCAGTGGATGGGGGTTGGATAGGCGAGCTTGCAATGGTCGGTGAGGGCGGGGTTCAGTCAGGCGCGATGCCAGAGGGCGTGATGCAGGAAGGGGTGGGGGTGCGGTCGACGGACCCTGAACGGCAGCAATGGGAGGGCCCGGTGCAACTGTCGTCGAGGGAGTAGAGTCGGAGGGGGTCGACGAAGGAGGAGCTGCCACGGGAGCCGACGCTGGTACCTCTTCCGATCCGGGTTGCGGCAATCGAGCGACTGCGCGAGAAATCAACTCGGCGACATATGCGGTAAACTCCTCCA
This sequence comes from Lyophyllum shimeji, assembly GCA_026008595.1. Lineage (NCBI taxonomy): Eukaryota > Fungi > Basidiomycota > Agaricomycetes > Agaricales > Lyophyllaceae > Lyophyllum > Lyophyllum shimeji. The sequence continues at coordinate 12,495 of BRPK01000031.1, forward strand.
ATCCTGGCATCGGAATTGCGGGTGCCGAAGACGGGGGCATCGAGACTGCGGGAGTACTCGAATGACGCGACAGGGCATCTACATTTCCCGACGTCCCATGGGAGGCCTCACGTTGACGAGAGTGAGATGCATGACGAGGGGACCGACGATGAGAAGGGAGTAGCGCCCGGTGACGATAAGGGGGCGGCGACCAATGACGACCGGGACTTTGCTGGCGTCTGTGGTCCCGATATGGGGACGGCAACCTGCGAGAATGGTACGGAGACCGGGACCGCCTGCGAGTTCCGCTCCCCCGTCTGGTAGTGCACGCTGGGTAAGGATCGGCGCGCTCCTTCCCTTTCTGCGAACGTCTCGGGCGATCCGGTGATGGTGACGACGATCTACTAGACGAATAGGATCCCCTAGACGACGAATGCCGACCATAGGGACGAGAGGGTCCGGCCTGCGGGCCGGGGGAGCGTCCGCGAGGGAAGGTTGAGGAGGGGCCCGGAGAAGGAGGGAGTGACCACTGGTCCGCTTGCCACGAACCGTAATCTGATCGGGGGGAGGCAGGGCGAGAAGGCGCGGAGGAGAACCAAGAATCCGCCGTGGCAGCAGAAGCTTGGTCAAATTCCTCCTTCGTGGCCCATAACAAGGTGGTCGGAGGCCCTCCCGGAACAGGCCCTGCGTATGACAGACGCAGAGCCTGAGCGCTATCGACCGAGGGAGCGGAAATCCACACGGTGTGACGGTGCTCTGTGTTACGGCGAAGGCCTTAACTCTGGTTCAAGCGTCGAAGATCGTGGTGTTATCTCTGGTCAACACCGAAGAGATATCGTCAAGTCTGTCCAACGACGAAGACTTGTCAAGGTCGAGAGCTTAGAGATCAGAGATAAGAGATAAGGCGTTGTATTGCCTAGGTCAAGCTGAGGAGCTTGACCAACTAAAGTACAGTTTATATACAAAACAAAGATGGTCTGTGCGCAAAGGTATAGTCATCGTAATGAGTCAAAGATGAGTAAAAGAAGAACGATGATTGGTCGATGAAAAGAGGCTGAGTAATGGTGTGAAAAGTCCTGAGTAAGCACGAGAAACGAGGTAACAACGAGGCAAGCATGAGTCAGAAGCTAAATATACTCGCACGTACCAAAAATGATGAGACTTACCTAAGCTGATCTCACGCATCGCGTCGCGTCGCGTATTTTCAACCACTCTTTGCCACATCAACAACATAATCTCCACCCGTTACATGAATGAGAATCAACGTCCATATACTCTACATGATACTCCCACAAAGAACCGGTTCATCGGTGCCCTTCAGACAGGCTCAAAGGTCTCTCAAGCAGCTCGTCACTTCGGCTTGCCACGGAGTACCGCCTACCGCATCGCGAAGAGGTTCGAAAAGACAGGAATGGTTTCGACTCGGAAACGCACTGGACGTCCGAAGAAGCTTTCTGAGGGTGACAAACGATTGCTGATTCGCACTGCCCGGAAGGAGCGACGTGTGCCATTTCGCGAGCTTGCAAACTCACTGCAACTCCAAGTCTCTGCATCAACCGTTCGTCGCACTTTTGCCGAGGCGGGGTACCACCGGCGCGTCGCGCGCAAGCGTCCATATCTTCGGAAGGACCAGAGGAAGGCTAGGATGTACTGGGTTAAGCTGTACAGGCCATTGGGGATCACAGGGTGGGCCCTTGTTTCATTCTCGGATGAATGCTACATCTACCTCGATGATCATCGTGGCCGAGTGTGGATTACAAGACGCCCTGATGAAGTATTACGCGAGGACTGCCTTGTACCCACATTCGCGCAGTCCACCGTTCGTGTGATGGTCTGGGGATGTATCATTCTGGGGGAGAAGGGGCCGCTGGTTGTGTTGGATTACCCGGGAGGAAGGGGAGGCGGGATGAACACTCAGAGATACCGTGAACAGGTCCTGGAGGGTCCTCTACTCGAGTTTCACATGCGTATGAAGGCGACGAGAGGGACCATAACATTTCAGCAAGATAATGCACCAAGCCACACCAGCAAAGCCACGAAAAAGTGGTTTGCATCCCACGGCATTCCACTCCTCTATCACCCCTCAGGTTCACCCGACCTCAACCCCATCGAGCCCGTTTGGCATGAGCCGAAATCACGGCTACGCAACCTTCCCCATCCCCCGAATACCGTCGACGAACTGAAACACGCAGTCCTTCGCGTTTGGGATGAGATACCCATCGACGACATCGACAAACACATCAGAACAATGCCCGACCGTGTTGAGGCTGTGCGTGCTGCTAAAGGAGGCCATACCAATTTTTGATGCTGCGTTTAGTTACTTAAGTACTTGTTGCTTATATCCTAGATAGAATTTGAATCCATGCTGGGCTTAGACAATGTGGGGGATGGTTTTTTCGTAGCTTGTCGAGCGGACAGGTCGTGCCTGCTTACATAAGTCTCATCATTTTTGGTAGGTGCGAGTAGATATCACGTGCATAGATAGTCCGAGAATGGGGAAAATTGTAACATTACCCCCTTCGTAGGATTGAAGTCACCGACTTCAATAATTTCCACAGGGTTCCCCCGTCATATTGGCGACTGCATCGTCGTTGAAGTCGAAGTACTCATCGTAGTTGTCCTCGGATTCTGCCGTTGGGCATCTTTTGGGGTAATGCCCAGGTTGACGAGAGTTACACTTCTTGCAGACGAACTCGTCGCAATGGGAGGCCCAATGCCCACTTTTCCCACAGGTAAAACATTCTGCCTTCTTCGGGTCGGCGCATGGGGTGGGACGTTGTTTAGGTGGTGGTGTCATGGTTGGGGGAGGGGAAGGCGTGCGGAGATCAATGGGATTTTCCCGAGTTCCATGAGGGTACGGGGTGCTTCGACGATAGTAGTGGGGTTTCTTGATTGTCACCTTCTTACGAGGGACGAGAGGTGGTCGACTGGGTTGGGCATCGGCCTGAGGGATAAGGACCGTGTCGCTTGACGAGTTCGAAATAAACGACTCGGTCGAGGGGGATGAAGGCGGTTGAAGATTATCGGATGGCGGAGGTACAGGCAGCGGAGAAGATTGGTAGGCGTCTCCAAGAACTTCTTGGAGACCTGACGAATGGAGGAGGGTGAGCATATTGTCGAGTACAGCAGTGGTGTCCTTGATCTCTTTTTCAAGAGTGCCGATCATCTTGACATTAAGCCCGTATTGCTTTACGAGTTCTTGACGGATTTGTACAATGTCAAAGAGAATGCTGGTCGCATTCGAAAGGGAGGGGTTGTTGGCTACGGCGGCGACGGTAGCGTCACGGTTGGCGGGGTTTCTGAACCAAGCTCTGAGAGTTTCGATGGGGAAGTTGGACTCGACAGAGGAGGTGGGGATGGTGATTGCGGGGGTCTGCATGATGATTGTATTCGATTGAATGAAGACCTTCAAAGTTTGTGCCTCTTTTTATAGGCTTGTAGCATGTCCTGTGATCGTTCAAAGTCCGCAGGTGATTGCCATGTGTTTTCGGCCGATGGGTAACCCTTCCATTTGACCAGGAACTTGTATCCCCTTCCGTATTTCTTGTGTGCGACAATTGCTTCCACTTCGTATTGTTTTTCTCCATCGATAATGTCAGGTGGTGGCAACAGGAAGTTCGGTCCGTGTGTGTCGTTCTCGTGATAGGGTGTCAGAAGCGACGCGTGGAAGACAGGGTGGATTCGCCATTGGTTCGGGAGCTGTAGTCGGTATGTGAGTGGTCCTATGACTTCGGAAATGACAAAGGGTCCTTCTCGTTTTGGTGCTAGCTTCCGTGATTGATATCCAATCTTCAGGTTCTTGCCTTCTAGCCAAACCTTATCGCCTTTCTGAAACGGTTTGAAGTTCCTCGTGGTGTGGTGCATCATCTTCTGCCGAGCTAACTCATGTGCGGCAAGAGCTTCGTCCCTGGCACGTTGCAATTGGATGATCCTTTGTTCCGCCGCTGGTACGTCGGTTTTCTGATAAGCCGTGGGGATACTCCGTGGATCAAATCCCATCATCAGATAGAATGGTGATGCGTTCCGTGCGGAATGTGATCGATTATTATGTGTGAATTCGGCGAGAGGGAGAAGGTCCTTCCAGTTCTCTGGGTTATTAGAGCAGAAGATCCGTAGGTAGACTTCGAGTTCTTGATTTACTCGTTCGGTTTGTCCATCTGTCTGAGGATGATACGCAGTGCTCATTGCCAGCTTGATGCCTAGAAGTCGTCCTAATTCTCGGAAGACTCTTGCGGCGAATTGAGGTCCACGATCAGAAATGATGGTGTCCGGAAGTCCGAATCTTCGGTACACGTGTTGTAGTAAGAGGTCGGCGGATCCCAGAGCGTCGATTTCTTTTGTGCAAGGGATAAAAATTACCCCCTTCGTAAGGCCATGGTCTACCACGACCATGATCGAATTGTATCCATCTTTCTCGGGTAGATCCGTAATGAAATCCATGGTGATCTGGGCAAAAGGACGGTGAGGAAGCGAAACTAGCTTCGTGATAAAGCCGATGTCTCGGTCGACTGTCCCAGGTCAGTCTGTAGTCGGTAGGACTACAATAAGAAATGGATTCAATGACACACGGCCCTCGAGTGAAGGCGACGGGGCTCGGAAGTTGACAGATCAATCAGATCAATCACGGAATGATCGAACGATCGACACGGGATCAAAAGACTTAAGGAATACTCAGCGTGGTGCCGCAAACGAGTAGAACGTAAAGGTTCAACGTCGCGCGTTCTTAAAAGCGTAATAAGAGTGAAACTTAGCCCGAGATGGGGGTAAGAGAGAAAGTGGGGAAGGAATTCAATACGCCATTCGTCGGTGGGCGGGCACCTTTTATAGGTTTTACAAACATGGCTCGCGGCGCGCGTACTCTTGCGCCCGCGGCCCCGGATCGACATATCTACAAGATAAAGGGAAAGGATCAAAGAAGTGGGCGGGATCGAAAGAAAAACAGTGCGTCATCAGTTGAAACTAAAATCCCGAACGTTTACCTGCCGACGTCATACCATCAAGAACCTCTCAGAATGGGAATTGCTCGGGGAGAGCGACCGCCGTGTGGGTGCAACGTGACCCCCAGCACGTGCAATTGGCGCGACCACGCGCGTCGCGTCTCAACCCTACCGTCCATCCGTCGAAGTTCCGTCTGATCTTCCGCTTGCAGGCAAACGCGTGGGAACAATGTCGAAAGTGTACTAAAAAGGAAGGAGCGGGGTGCGGGATTCGGAACGACAAAGTCTGTAGGTACGTGCCTTAACCGTAACCCATCGGAGGGCTGTCCATCGCTGTGCGTCAGAGTCCTCTTGTTGGATTAGGGACCACGGGGGTGTTTACGCGTGGACGTCCTTCGTGTGTGGTTTTGTAACCTACAAGTCTAGAATCTGTTTCTCACGCTTGCTCAGTGTAGAATGCATAGTCCAATTTGTATCGTATGAAGTAGAGAATAAACGTGAATCGATGAAAAATTAGAATTCCATGGGGAGCTCTAGGTGCTCCACCACAGTAGGGACAAAGTCAAAACAATGCCCCCATTGTTCACGGCAAGAAACGAAGCGTAAGCGGAAAAGTGCAAGTGGTTCGGAAGAAAGTTCGGGGAGGGGAAAACGGTTCAAAAAGAGTCGAGTCGGGGACTTAGCGTAACGGCAAATCTTCCAACGCTTGGCGGATGAGGGACTTGATGTTCAGATAGTGTAACTGTGGATTGCGGACGGTTATGAGGTTGGAGATCGACGGGTAGCCAGTCGACGATAGACCCATCGCGTAGGGCCGAGCGTATTCGAGTCTAACATTAGTCGTCTCTAGTACTCTACCGGGGGCCACGGCGAGGCCGTACGGCGGTATCGCCAACCTGTTGTCGTTGTTGATCCTGTGAAGAATATCTGACGCGTTAGTAGACCTGCTTCGCGAAGCCGCAGCGAAAACCTGGTAGACGGCGGCGTCGACCGTTCGGACCGTCTGGTGATCATCCCTGTAATAAAAGATCTTCAAGCGGTTAGCGGCCACGGACTCCCGGCGGAGGGTACCGTCGAGTTCCCGTAGTTGGTACATCGTGTCTTTGAGTTGCTTGTGCACGATGTATGGACCGGACCACCGAAGTGCACCTTTGTTCCCAATCTGTGTGTCAAGCCACGTTTCGTGAAGTAAAACCCACGTTCCTAATTCGAAGAGACCAGACGAAAGGTGTGATGCCGGTGCTGCGACATCGGGCGTTCGTCGGACTTTTCGCTGGTTGAGCCTGGATAGGGCTCGAGGCCGGCACCTGCTCACTGAGAGCTGAGCCTTGCGCTCGAGAGGGAAGGGAGAGGCCGGCACGTGCTCGGAGAGCTGAGCCTTGCCTGGAGAGGCCAGCGGCTCGTATGGACGAGCGCCTGGCCTTGAAGTAGTTACATGAGCACTAGGACGGCGACCACTGCGTGAGCGGGGCGCCTGTCGTCGTGAGGATGGCCTTGTAACCCTAGGCCAAGGGGCGTTGTGACCCGACGCTGGGGCGGCGGTGTACGCGATGTACCGTGGGGTGGCACGGCTCCCAGAACCCTCAGACAATAGGTAGGTTCAGGAGTAAGATGTGTGCTATTGTTATTGTCAGAGGAAGCCCGGAATATATACAACCAGTGTTGACTACTGTATGCTACTGTTGTGCAAGACCTTTGGGCATGCTAGATCAGTATCCACATCCCGTCGTCACAGTGCCCCCCCATGTCCAGAAGGCATGCACCAAGTAGCAGTGTAGGCATACAATGGCCCCCCAGACTCCATATAATCCAGCTGACGCAGAACAATGGGCCCCCCACTCCATGAGACGTGAGGAAAAAAAATTGGCCCAATTCTTGGCACCGTCTGAGAGTCCGCTGAGTCCTCAAGCGCCTCAGAGGTGACGTGAAGTAGGTTCGAAGGAGATTCATCCTTCTTCTCTGCATATCCCTTCATCTCCGATGTCCGGTAATGCGATATCGACATGGGAGTTGGCCTAATCCTCAACCTTGAATGCCATACTATGCAGAGGGATGAGTTCTTCCGAACCCATAATGTTCCCTTGCAGCTTCTGGCATTCTCAAGGGCTGCTAGTGGTTGAGGGGAACGAGGGAGAGGTATACCTATACCTCCCCCTACAGCCCCCCACTTCTGTCGCGTGCATTCTGGACCGGAAATGCGCACGACATAAGTACCCACAGGTGAGCGAGATGGTGTCGTGTACGGTGTCAACCATGCCAGTACGATCCGAGATGTTGTGCCAGACATTGATGAGGATGTAGGCCGCGAGACTGATGTGTTTGCGAGGAAAAAAAAAAATTTTTGCCCCCCAGCGACGAATTGGAATTTGCCTCGAGCTCCCAACATAGAATGGGAAAAGATAGGAAAAGATGAGCCTTCTCGTGTGAGGAAGACTCGAGCTATCAGCACGGCAGTGTGCCTTGCCTCTGTAGAGGTCGGCGCTAGAGCTAGCCTGATAGCGAGAGGTCAGGGAGCGCCTGTCCAATGGGACGGCGACTCGAGGGAGCGCCTGTCCGATAGGACAGCGACTCGAGGGAGCGCCTGTCCGATGGGATGGCAGCTCGAAGGATCACCTGTTCAATGGGACGGCGACTTGAGGGAGCGCCTGTCCGAAGGGACGGCGGCTCGAAGGAGCGCCTGTCCTAAGGGACGGCGGCTCGAAGGAGCATCTGTCCGAGGGGACAGCGGCTCGAAGGAGCGCCTGTCCGAAAGGACGGCGGCTCGGGGGAGTGCGAGACCTAGACTTAGCTTTGAGCGAGTCAAAAGTGTCAAGCCCCGGCAGATATCAGAATATTAGCCTTAGGCTTGTAGAAGGAGGTCGGCACAGCGCGAGGGTCCCATAGCGAAGCGACGAGGGATCAGGAATGGGCGGCAAGCAGAACGCTCGCAGTTCGAGGTCAGGTATAGATGATGGTCTCGACTGCATCTTGGAGGCGTGAACACAGATATACCCTGACGAAGTCATCTGCAATGATTGTCATAGAGTCCAAGGGACAACCGGGAGCACAGAGTATGCCGAATGGTCAAGAAATTAATGAGGCGGCGTCCTGAGGTGCAGGTGTCAAGCAGGTAAGACTGGACGGCCTCGTTACCCAAGGGAGCATGAAGAAGGTTGGCGCAGGGCGTGACGACCATTTTGACGATTAGCCGGCCTTGTAAGGGGGGTGTCGGCCGACATAGTTGTCCGTTAACGTCGTCTGGCCCTCCAAGAGGAGTTCCGGGAACCATGGTGTGCGGAATACTTGAAGTTTCGAACTCAAGTAGCCTTGCCTGGAGAGAGACCGGCAGCACAGGAGGGCCGCGTCACGAGTGGTCGAAGATACGATAAGATCGTGGCGGTTGGGACAAGCGGCAGGGAGAACGCGGAAGTCGAGCTTGGGATACTCGAAGACAGGATGTACAGGATATCGGTCTTGAGGAATTTCACCATGAGAGCGTCTTCCTCCTCCCGCAGATAGTCGAACGACCAGCTGATGAACTCCAGCGACGGGAGAGTGTCCACACAGAGGTGGCAAGGTCCTAGGAGAGGCAACACCTACACAGCCTAACCGCTCTGCCCCACACCATAGCCTTCATACCTCGCATGCGAGTAGTCCTGCCACGCCCATGCCTCTGCCTGCTGCCGCAGTGCCTGGAAGCTCTGCGCTTGCTGATGTGCAAGCACTCCCTGGCCCGCATGCATGGGCGACACAGGCGGCGTCGCCACCGGCCCCGACACGCTGCTCGCCATTGGGGAGCCAGGACCCACTTGGTACTGAGACAAGAATGCGGCAGAAGAGGAGGTGGAAGTGGTGAACCCTGCTAGAGGGGCGAACACCGACGTGGAGATCCGTGGATCAGGGCGTCGTCGAGGACTCTCGAGAGAGGTTGGCCTGGCAGGAGGACTTGTGCGAGGTGCGGGAGACGGTCTTGACAGTGCCTCTAACCAGCGCGGGTGCCATTCATGCGCGCGCGCCCCCCAGCGTCCGAATATGCCGTAGAAGGTGTGTTCGGGCGCTCTATCGTCGTGCTGGATGGCATAAAGACCTTGTACCGAAAGGCGGCATATCGTCCTGCCCCGCACCATAGCCCTCATACTCCGTTTGCGAACAGTCCTGCTGCACCTGTTGTTGTTGTTGCAATAGCAGGCGCACAAGCACTTCATGGCCCGCATGCATGGGCGACGAGAGGCCGGCACGAGCTCTGAGAGCTGAGCCTTGCCTGGAGAGGCCGGCGTGGGGCATGACGACAATTTTGACAGTTTCTCGGCCTCGTAGAAGGGGCTTCGGTCGATGTAGTCGTTCATGAACGTTGTCTCGGCCTCCGAGAGGAGTCCCAGGAGCCATGGTGCAGGAAACACTTGAAATTTTGAAGTAGTGACGCCTCAAGGAGCCTTGCCTTGAAAGAGGCCGGCAGCACATGAGGCGAGGGGTCGAGCGACGGCTGTCGGAAGCGTCCGCAGGCGTTGTCGAAGCCCTGAGAGGGATCCCGGAGCCGCTGCACGAGCAAACTTGAGATTTCAAGGCTCCGACACCTCAAGAAGCCTTGCCTCGAGAGGCCGGCAGTGCATGAGGGTGAAGGCTGTCGGAAGCGTCTGCAGGCGTCGTCGAAGCCCTGAGAGGGATCCCGGGGCCAATCTCAGCTCCTTGAGGCCGCAACATCGCTCGGCAGAGCCCAGTACTTAAACCAAGGCGTGCACGTTAGAGATGGTACAAGGAGCCCCAAAGGAGCGAGCTGGCGCAGGGCGCCTGGTGCTGCAGTGTGATGCCGACGCCAACGGGTACGTTGACATTGACGTTCGCGTCCATGCTTACGCCGGCTGCGAGGCTCGTCAAATGCGGGCGCGCCAGGGCGGATAGTCATTCGGCGAGTGCCTACCGTGCCCATGCCAGTTCTGCGCTGGCGTCACCCTTCAAGTTGACCGCGGCGACACTCTTTTCTTCCCCTTCCCATTCTTATGGGGGAACCCCGGTAGGTATCTCGTCCTGCTCCTCGCACCATCCGAACCCCTGTAGCCTGAAGAAGGCAGGCGCAGGGTTCGATGACAATTTTGACGATTACCCGGCCTCGTAGAAGGGATTTCGGTCGATGTGGTCGTCCGTGAACGTCGTCTCAGCCTCCAAGAGGAGTCCTAGGTGCCGTGATGCAGGGAACACTCGAAGTTTTGAAGTAGCACACCTCAAGGAGCCTTGCCTTGATAGAGGCCGGCAGCGCCTGAGGCGAGGGGTCAAGGGACGGTGCTTCGAACGGGCGTCGATGCCTGCAATGTTGAGCAAGAAAAGGGAAGGAGCCAGCGTGAGTGATGAGGGAGAAGGCCGTCGAGGCGTACGTGGATGCTCGCAGGCATGGGCCTTCGGGAAGGTTGTCGAAGCCTCTGAGAGGGATCACGGGTGCCGTAGACGATTCTGGCTGAGCCCCAGAGGCCTAAACACGGAGTCGCCGCGGTCATCCACAGGCGTCGTTTCAGCTTCCGAGAGATGTTCCACATGCGGGGACGCGACGTGGAAGTGGTTCCGTACACGCCTCCGTGTCTCAATATCTGTACCAAGCAAAACTCCATTCCTTCCAGTCCCTAGCTGGCCTTCAGGAAGGTCGTAGGAGCCACCAGAAGAGATCCAGCGAATCAATCGTTCTGTAGTTGTGGCAGGCGTTCGCCAGCGCCGTCAGGCCCTCCTGAATCACTCTGAATGACTCCCGTGCGGGCGGCAGCACAGTTGAAGCTTCGAACCGTCGATTCTCAAGGGACCCCATGTCGCAGGAGGTCGGCATAGCGAGGGGGGGTAATGAAGCAGTCGACGGCGTCTTGAGAGCATAAAAAGCAACCTCTAGGAGCCTTGCCTCGGGAGAGGCCGGCAGATCATGAGGGCCTCATCACGAAGGATCAAGGGACGGTGGCGAGAGATGTCTGAGGAACAACTACTTTGCAGAATCGGCGAGGGTGACAGGAACTGCGGAGGAAGGCGAAGGGAAATGGCAGGAGTACCAGAATTTGAACTGGACGCAGAAGTCAATAACCTTGACCGCGTCTTAGTGCTCCGCCGCGGAGAACGCTCGAAATTTCGACGTATTGTCGCCTCAATGAGGCCTTACATCGCAAGAGGTCGGCACAGCACGAGGGCTCCAGAGTACATGGCCGAAGAAGTAATAGGGCGGCGGGTCGAACAAATCCCGGTCCCTCAATAGCCGAGCAGGAGGGGGTACACCCTCGTCGCTTCAGGAAAGCAGGAGCGAGCGCCCGAACTCGCATGGGATGAGGAGGACGATCTCGGCCGTGTCTTGAAGGTGTACACGAAAGTGAGGGCTGTCGAGGGTGTCCGTAGGCGTTGTTGAAGCCCTGAGAGGGGTTCCAGGTACCGCCGCACGGGGAACACTCGAGATTTCGACGTATCGACGCCTCACGGAGCCTTGCCTCGAAGGCTGGCAGGTCATGAGGGCGAAGGCTGTCAGAAGCGTCCGCGGGCGTTGTTGAAGCCCCAAGAGGGATCTTAGAGCCGTTGCACGAGGTGGCCCGAGATTTTGAGGTAGCGGCACCTCTAGGAGCCTTGCCTCGAAGGGCGGAGCATGCACTCGCGACCACAGAGCGATCCTGGGGGCGTAAACGCGGACGTTCACCGACGTGGGCCTTCAGGAAGGTCTTAGGAGCCACCAGGAGAGATCTGGAGAGGAACAGCGAGTAGAACGTTCGCATCTCGAGCTAACGGCACCTCTGGCAGCCCTACCTCGCAAGAGGTCAGCATGGCACGAGTACACTGCGCTAGGGAGTCCAGAAATTGACGATGCTGTGTTAGCCACTGCAGAAAGACTCAGGCGCCGCGGGCGGAGGCTCGAGCCGACCAAGGACGAAGGAAACGATGGGTAGCAGCACAGGGACCACTAAACGTGACCCCCGAGACGCTGCTGAACACTCAGTGGCCGTGCAAAGCCCAGCTGAACGCATGGGGTGCTTGGCTCCGCCGAGTGCCCATCGTGGTCCAGGCGTCGTAGTGGCATCGGGCGCTACGAAAGCGGCATCGTCGTCGGCCTATGTGGTCGCGGATGTTCGAGGAGTGATGCATGGCGTAGAAAAGCGCCGCACAGCGGCGGTCACGGTCGAAATCTTGGAGCATGGCGGTGCAGGCGGGGCGAAGCACAGGCGGAGCAGACGCAATGAATTCTGTGGAAGATATACTGCTTGTGATGACTGCGAGTGCTGCGCCCAGTGCGGCGCCGTCCCCTACGCAAGGGTGGCCGTGGCTCGGAGCTGCGCCGGTACCGCCGAGTGCGGGGGCGAGAGAGAAAAGGAATGCGAACGCAGCGCTGCCATCGACATCTGGGCGGCACGGACGTAGACATGACTTAACGCGGTCGTCCGTAATGATTGTCATAGTGTCCGAGGGAGATCTGAGAGCTGACAGGAGAGCCAGAACTCGCATGAGACGCAGATGACGATCTCGACGACGTCTTGGAGCCGTAGGAGGGAGTTCCGTCGATGTAGTCCTCCAAGAGTGTCGTCTCAATCCCCAAGAGGGATCCCAGGTGCCGGGACACGAAGCAAAGTCGGGTCCATACTAGATTTTGAGGAATCGACGTCTCAAGAAGCCTCGCCTCGAGAGGCTGGCAGTACATGAGAGTCTTATGAGGAGCACCTGTCTGGAGAGACGGCGGCTCAGCGAGGGAGCGCCTGTCCGGAGGGACGGCGGCTCGAGGGAGCGCCTGTCTGGCGAGACGGCGGCTCCTAGGTGGGCGTCTCAAGAAGCCTTGCCTCGAGGGGCCGGCAGTACAAGAGGGCCCTATAGTGAGGAGCGCCTGTCTGGAGAGACGGCGGCTCAAGAGAGCGCCTGTCCGAAGGGACGGCGGCTCCTACTTGAAAACGTGGGATGAGCCGGAATACGGGAGCGCGAAGGACGACGGAAGCAGGGCCGACAGGTGTCGTAGAGTCAGCAAAAACGATAGTCATTGTCTAAGGGAAATGGAGAGAGCCAACTCAGGCGCCAGGACTTGCGTGGGGTGCCGAAGACAGTTCTGACAGTGTCTCGGAGGCGTGGACAGGAGGCCGTCGCAGTCGTCCATTGGCGTCGTCAAATTCCACGTCCAGACGCACGACGTAAAGGTACTGTACTCATCTTCGTGTCCCCCTAACCAATCCACACCTAAGCGAACATCCCAAGAGGCAGTGGCTGATGGGCGCAGTAGTCAGCTGGAACATTTAAGGACACGACGTCAAGTGGCGCTCAGTGGCCAGGAAGGACGCCGTGAGGTCTTCAAGGGCTATCCACAGAATAAAAGGGTGAAACCACGATGTATTGACTGTAGCACATGTCGAATGCGCGAATACAGAGTATAACATAGTCGAACATCGATTTCCGGGGGTGCAGACTGAATGTGAAGGATTTTGAGGGTGATACGAACAGTAAAGTGGAGGTCCAAGACTGCCTTAGGCTGCGAGAGTGGGATCCAGGACTTCAACGAGCTTGATTGAAGTCCGCGGTGCCCCCACCATTGTGATGCCGGTGCTGCGACATCGGGCGTTCATCGGACTTCTCGCTGGTTGAGCCTGGATAGGGCTCGAGGCCGGCACCTGCTCACTGAGAGCTGAGCCTTGCGCTCGAGAGGGAAGGGAGAGGCCGGCACGTGCTCGGAGAGCTGAGCCTTGCCTGGAGAGGCCGGCGGCTCGTATGGACGAGCGCCTGGCCTTGAAGTAGTTACATGAGCACTAGGACGGCGACCACCGCGTGAGCGGGGCGCCTGTCGTCGTGAGGATGGCCTTGTAACCCTAGGCCAAGAGGCGTTGTGACCCGACGCCGGGGCGGCGGTGTACGCGATGTACCGTGGGGTGGCACGGCTCCCAGAACCCTCAGACAATAGGTAGGTTCAGGAGTAAGATGTGTGCTATTGTTATTGTCAGAGGAAGCCCGGAATATATACAACCAGTGTTGACTACTGTATGCTACTGTTGTGCAAGACCTTTGGGCATGCTAGATCAGTATCCACATCCCGTCGTCACAAAAGGTACTTAGCGGGAGTGCGAGTGAAGTCGTCCACTGCGCGTTGACGTGCGGCCTTCTGATGCTCGAGCGCAAGCACAAGCTTTCGATCTCTCCGTAAAAGCTGTTGAATGCGAACCGCGATCAGTTCCTCAGTCGTTCGAACCGTGTCCCAGTCAAGCGTATCCCAAGTTCGATCCGCCATGTCGAAGGCGAAGAAAGGGTAGCGTCCGTAGAGTAAGTAGTATGGTGGGTAGCCCGTTACGCGTGAAGTCGTGATCCGCATTGCGCAAAGGCCGGCGTGAAGGTACAGCGGCCACTTGTTAGAATCCTTACCGCATGCGCGCATGACAGAGTTCACGAGCGTTTGATGCCCGCGTTCCGCGATACCGTTTCCTTGAGGGTGGTACGGCGACGATATGATCACCGTGATCCCGTACTGCTTATATAGGATGTCAGCTGCTCCAAGAAATTCCTTACCGCCGTCGACGACGAAGACCGGGATGTGTCCGAATCTGCAGATGATATCTTCGTACATGAATCGCGCCCAGGTTTCGGAGTCGTTCTTGGCGGCGGCGCGTGCCTCGGGCCAGCCTATACTTGGTTCAATCCCTTGAAGAATGTAGTTCTTACCTCCGTAGCCAGTTTCCATGTGAATCGTATCGAGACAGAACACGCGTAAGATCGCAGTACTCCACGTCGGCGAGAATGCGACGATCGGCCGAGCTTTCGAACGTAGTTGGCAGATGTTGCAGGAACGTACGAAGTATGCGACGTCGTCGTAGAGGTTTGGCCAGTAAAAGCGTTCTGCGAGCGTCTTGTACGTGCCGTCCCTTCCTCGATGCCCTGCTTCGTTGTGGGCCTGCGCAATTAGTTCCTGACGCCGAGGGATATCAGTAACAACCAGACGAGGTGGACGCCCACCCTTCTCGTGCTTCCAAAGACGCACGTCGTGAACGAAAAACTGCTTCGTCTTGCCGACAAACTTCCTACGCTTCTCGGCCGTGTCGTACGACTCCGAGATGACGTCCTCGCTCAGGTACTTGTAGATTTCCGCCCAGAGCTCGGGCGATTCGAAGTCCTTCTTGCCGAATGTATGCGTGGCGCAGGTCACGGTCGCGTCGGCCGGCACATCGTGGTACCCTGTACGATTGTCAGTACGCGTCAACGGATCACCAATACGTCTGTTCGCTGATAGCTGAAAGGTGGTGGTGGGGACAGGTTCGCCCTCACGAAGTTCTGAAATGTAAGCTCTCCGGTAAGTGATCAATTCAAGCGAAAATACTTCACCGCCGAGCGAACACTCGACGAGCTCGGGGTCTTGAACACGACGATGTTCGAACTCCCTCCCGATGTATCCAAATGTGTCGACAGTCCTAAGCAGTGAGCGTCTCAACAAAGATCCCTGAATCTCGTTACCTTGTTCGATCCCAGACGGATCGAAGTTCGTTCCATCGTACTGTTCAATTCGACGACTTGGGGAGGAACCGAATACTGGGAGGTCCTCGACGATAGACCTGGTGGAATACGAACCGTAAGGTGTAGGAGGCATCTGGCGTAATTCGATGAGTAGGTTGGAGAAGAACTTGTTGTCCACGATCGGCGACGCTCCACGGTTCAGAGCCCTGATAGAAACACTGTTAATAAAAACTGAGAGCGAAGCACGTACGTATGTGCTCTTGTTCACGAAGCTGTCGAGGTACTTCTCCGCGTCTTCGTCGTCCGAGTCGTCGGGAGATCGCTTGCGTCGTGAGAGACCGTCTGCAGCTTTATGAGAGAGGGCGGGGACGTGGTTAATCGTGAAATCAAAGAGTGAGAGATACGAGACCCAGCGTGTCATCGGTGCATTCGGAAGGTCCGGGTTCTTGATCATTTCCGTTAAGAACTTCGCGTCCGCGTCGATTCGGAAGTGGATTCCCCAGATTCGATGCCGAAGGTCCTTGACTGCTCGGAACACGCCGTAGAGCTCGCACTTGGGCTGGGAATATCGTGATTCGACTTCGTTGAACGTTACTGACCCGAAGAGAGCAGGTCGTTTCTCGCGGTTAGAGATTTGCTGAAGAATCCATCCCGCTCCGTTGGTGCAGGAGTCGACGGCCACAACCACAAGCCCGTCGTCCGATGCGCGAGGCAGTACATCTATACGAGAATGACGTTTAGCTGTCGTGTAGTCTATTTTTACCAATACCGGCGCCGCGGAGACGCGATCCTTGAGTGCTTCCATGGCGTCCACGGCACCGTCGTCGAAAAAGAATTCGCTATCTGTCATCCTCGTTAGAAGCGTGAGGGGTTTGGCGATTAAAGCGAAATTCTTGATCCATTTACGCCCGACTCCAGCAGTGCCTAAGAAAGACCGTACATCAGTAACACTTGTAGGTCGAGGCCACTTAACAATCTTCGATGCAAGGCCGTGTTCCAAGTGCCATCCTTTGTGCGACACGATAGTTCCTACAATATTCAGTTTTGGAGTCGCGAGGACCATCTTCTTTCCAGAAGCCGTGATTCCGGCAGTGATGAAACGTACCAAGAAACGGTCTAGTACCGTCGCGTACTCGTATACTGCTTGGCGAATCTGTGGCGCGACTTCGCGTTGGTCGTACCAGTCTGCCGGACCCATGATCCCTACATCATCAATGAATACGTTACCGTTATTAGGGATTTCCTCGACGATCGCGTGTGTTGAACAACGTTGAAATTCCGGCACTGAGTTCGTCGCTCCCTGTGGCAACGCGCAGGATTGGAGGGGTCCGATCATGCAGCTGAAAGTCGTCATCGGCCGTGATTTGATGGCCATCCGTCTGCTGTCGTACCCAGCGAACAAGTCGGCAAGCCCGTAAATGACTCGTCCGACGAAACCTTCTGCAAAGTCGTCAAGTCGGGGAGGTAATCCGGCATCACGCACCGTGACTTTGTTGAGTTCTTGGACATCCTGGATGAGCCGAATCTTATCGGAGCCTTTCTTCGACACTGCGAACAGTCGTGAGCGATACGAGGCAGTGGAGGGTTCGTACTTCTTTGCTGCGACTTGAGTCTTGAGCATATTGCGGACCGTTTCCTCGATCGCCTTCGGAATCCGAATGGGTTCTTGCACCCAGGGCGTGTGTTCGATAACTGGCAATTCGTAGTCAGGATAATATTTATCTGAGAACGTACCGCGCTCGGCGTCCTCGAAGGCTAACGCTTGGTTCCAATTTCGAAGTACCTCGGCAAGAAGATCGATCTCTCTGGGTGTCAAGAAATCTGCAGGAACAGTCTGTAAAATCGAATCTAGTCGTTCTCGAGTCAATCGTCCCGTAGGGACAAAGTTTGCTAGTAACGGCGGGTCTAAGGATAGAGGCGGAAGTGTAGGAATAATTACCGGCTTGAAGACCTGGCCAGCGGGGTCGGGCATGTAGCTCGGCACGGGTCGTACCTTCCGGTCCACCGTTTTATATTTCGTTCGAGTCTGTAGAGCAGTCAGCCTAGGTGCAGGGGAGAACGCACGTTGAGTCCAAGGTGTAACAAGAGGTTTTGAAGAAGTTGGCGTGGCGTACGCGACGCTACGCAATATATTATCGTATGCTTCTGGAGGGCAGAGTTCTGTTAGCTCGGGCGTATCATTATAGTCATAAGAACCGAGAAGCGCATTCAACGATCTCCCAAAACGTGGTACGGACGCGTCCTGTCGTAAGGCAGTCTGGGAACACGCGTCCGTCTTCAGTTTCCCGACTCGTCCATGCATTCGTCGTCGGTTTCCACCGTGGCTTTATGTTTGTGACCTAAATTCAAAGATTTAGCGTTCCTTTCGGCGTCAGGATTACAGAGGGGAATGCAAAGGGTCGGGACGTCGCCTTTGTCTCCTTCCTTCCAAACTCGCATCTGCATCTCCCCTTTCCGCGTGTAAGAAATCGCCGCTGTGTACCACTGGAGCCATGGTTGTCCCAGTATCACGTCTTGTCGTGTCGATCCAACGCCACCCGATGAGACGAAGAAGTGATGGTCGAACCGGTGTCCGCCTATTGTAACGGGAGCGTCGCGGAGGCATCCGCCGAGCGGTACAGGTCCGCCGTTGATCCCCTTGAGAGACCATCGCGTGCCGTCCAAGTCGATCGGCAGGGTCGTCTTTTCGTACAGTTCCGTTCCTACAATGTTTAGCTCTGAACCGCAGTCGACCATGAAAAATACCCATTGTCCCGCGAACTTTCCGCGGAAGCGTCCGGTCACCATCGCGTAAAGCGGCTGGACGTGCATTCGTACGGCCGATGCGTACCGCGCGTAGATGTCGTCCTCATCGTCAACGTTGGAGTCGTAATCCACCTGGACTCGAGATTCGGACTTCACGATCGTCGGGGAGAAGATCGCTTCGTACTCTTCCTCGTCGTCGCTATCGGGAGCGTCGCCGTCGGCGTCGGCTTGTGCTGTGAACCACACACATTCGTCCTCGTTGTCTTCGTTGGGGTCGTTTTTGAGCGCTTCTACAAGGTTAGCCACAACAGGTTTGTCGGCCTTGTCCGTGTACTCTCTTCTCGTCTTCGTTAGATTCGCGAAGCGGCGCTGCATTTCCGGGGAAGACCCAAGTAAGCTGCCTAGCGTGAGAGTGATAGGAGTACTCAATATCTGTTCCTGGAGGGATAACGCGTCGAAAGACTCTTGAATAGACGAAGTGAAGTGGTAGGTGGGTCCCGCTTTAGGTGGCGGATACCTCCCGGTACCGTCGCGCATCTCGACATCCTTGGGCGCGCGCTTCGCGTTCCTGTACCCGTCCTTCGTGTTGATTGCCGGAGGTGCCGGAGTAGGCTTAGCATTCGGCGCTTTCGATTTTGACGGCTGAGGTGCTGGTACCTGCGAGTTAGCTTCCGGAGAGGGTTTTGACGCCGTCGCGCGAGGCGCTTCCGGTGCGGCAGTTTTAAGTCTACTAGATCTCTGAGTATCGTTATCAGTCTGGGTCATGCGGGGTATAACAGGCGGATCAGGCTTAGCCTTCGGAGCTGGACGCTTCAATGGATCGTGCCTGACACTCTCCTTCCCTGATCGGGTTGCCGGTGAAGCGGTGGCCCGCCAAGCCGGTACCGTAGAGGCTGCCGACACCCCGTATACCTCATCGTCCATTACATCTCGTCCGTCAAATTGAAGACCTGCAAAGTTGGATAGATGGGGCGGCTGATCGCGGATGTCAGCGCGCCCTTTACCTTTTAAATGTTGCTGAGCTTGACGTTCGTCGCGGAGCAGCTTGGCGACCCCGTGTCCTGTTCCTCGAGAGTTCGGCAAGTCACTACCGTCCGCCCTCACAAAGCGGCCACTCGGGTTAAACATGGCTAACTGTTCTTCGATCAGTCGCTTCGCGTCGGGACAGAACCTAACTCCAAGACGATGAGTTCCCGACAGATTACAAATAAAACACGTAGTGTCTGGTTGGTTCGCGCTTGCCGCTTTGGGTTGTGCGAGATCTACCTTCCGACTTAACTCTACATTCATAAGCTTTAGTTCTCGGAGCTGCTTAGTCAGATTCTCTATTTCGGAAGAAGAGGCAGCGGGATCTACGACAGGCACACCCGGTACCGTATTCTTGGATGGGACTTTGAACGTGACCGACTTCTTCTTTTGTTTCGGTGGGGGCGGTGCGTCGTCCACTTCCATGTCTGAGTCGTCCGAATCGGTTTCGTCTTCGAGATCTAAGCTATCTACAACTGGTCGTGCGTCCAGATCAAGCTCGTCGAACTCTGCGCGAAGGATCGCGAGCATTGCAGAGACCGTGGGCGCGTTGTTCTGTTTTTGGTTAGCCACCGGGATTCTCTTCTTGACGCGCTTCCGAAGCTCCGCGGGTATTCCCCGGTAAAAGCAGAGGTTAAGATCGCGAGCAAGAATTAAACCGTTAGGCAAAAGCGTCGATGAAAGCTGGGTGAACTTTCGGAAATACTTATCCACGTCTTGGATCGACGCGATCCGTCCTACTTCTCCATGTTTGTCCGTCCAGAGGCGCAGTCGTTCAGGTGTATGCGGCGGAGTCTTGTCATTTGACCCGTAGAGGTCGACGAGATATGCCGAGCATGATGCCCAGTCACTTCCCGCCCAAAGTGGTTCACCTTCGATTACCTTTCGTACGCGTGGGTGGCAGTACCTGAGTATGTATTGGGGTAACCGATCGTGATTGATCCGTGCCTGATCGGCATGCTGTTCAAGTGAGTCGAGGAAATCTTGTATACCTTTTCCCTTAAAGAAGGGAGCGTTTGGCGTTCCAGCCGTCGGCATCGGAGTGGCTACCGCGAACGTGCCGCTTGACGAATCCGAATGTTGACTAGTGGAGCGAGCCACCCCGGGCGAGGCCTGGGTAGAATCTTCCGTATTCCCGGTATCTGGCATTATGTAAGCCGACAGGGACAAAGTTAATCTAAAGTTGGGCCTAGTGGAACTACGAATCTAGAGAGAGAACACGAGCGATCAGCATCAAGACGGGTCGTGACAGACGTACTTCTTAACGATCGGAGGCTCGTGCGATCGGAATCAGGGATCTACAGTGCAGAAAACCGAAAACCCCTGCGGTGGTCACCACCTGAGGAAGCAAAACTAGCTTCGTGATAAAGCCGATGTCTCGGTCGACTGTCCCAGGTCAGTCTGTAGTCGGTAGGACTACAATAAGAAATGGATTCAATGACACACGGCCCTCGAGTGAAGGCGACGGGGCTCGGAAGTTGACAGATTAATCAGATCAATCACGGAATGATCGAACGATCGACACGGGATCAAAAGACTTAAGGAATACTCAGCGTGGTGCCGCAAACGAGTAGAACGTAAAGGTTCAACGTCGCGCGTTCTTAAAAGCGTAATAAGAGTGAAACTTAGCCCGAGATGGGGGTAAGAGAGAAAGTGGGGAAGGAATTCAATACACCATTCGTCGGTGGGCGGGCACCTTTTATAGGTTTTACAAACATGGCTCGCGGCGCGCGTACTCTCGCGCCCGCGGCCCCGGATCGACATATCTACAAGATAAAGGGAAAGGATCAAAGAAGTGGGCGGGATCGAAAGAAAAACAGTGCGTCATCAGTTGAAACTAAAATCCCGAACGTTTACCTGCCGACGTCATACCATCAAGAACCTCTCAGAATGGGAATTGCTCGGGGAGAGCGACCGCCGCGTGGGTGCAACGTGACCCCCAGCACGTGCAATTGGCGCGACCACGCGCGTCGCGTCTCAACCCTACCGTCCATCCGTCGAAGTTCCGTCTGATCTTCCGCTTGCAGGCAAACGCGTGGGAACAATGTCGAAAGTGTACTAAAAAGGAAGGAGCGGGGTGCGGGATTCGGAACGACAAAGTCTGTAGGTACGTGCCTTAACCGTAACCCATCGGAGGGCTGTCCATCGCTGTGCGTCAGAGTCCTCTTGTTGGATTAGGGACCACGGGGGTGTTTACGCGTGGACGTCCTTCGTGTGTGGTTTTGTAACCTACAAGTCTAGAATCTGTTTCTCACGCTTGCTCAGTGTAGAATGCATAGTCCAATTTGTATCGTATGAAGTAGAGAATAAACGTGAATCGATGAAAAATTAGAATTCCATGGGGAGCTCTAGGTGCTCCACCACAACGGGTCGTGGATGATTTAATCGGGGTGATCAGTGGAGTAGTTGGGTGCGTGTTTGTCTTCATTTGTTGGCATGTTGCGCATCCTTCAACATATCGTTTGATGAAGACATACATTCCTGGCCACCAGTAATCCCGTTTGACCAGTTCGAGCGTTTTATATTGTCCAGGGTGTCCTCCAGCAAAGGAATCATGGTATCGTTCGACGATTCGTCTTCTGAGTTCTTGATCGGCTGGGACGTAGCACTTGTCTCGGAAGAACAATAATCCGTCTTCGATCTTCCAGTCTTCTAGTGCTGACTTCGTGGGAGGGACTCCTTTGGTCTTTAATGCTTCGATCGCGTCCATCATGACTTCGTCCTTCATTAATGCTTGTGTGAAAGCATCTTTGAGCTCCATGTCGATCATTCGTACGAAGAGATGATCTGGGAGAAGGATTACGTCTTCATTGTCGTGATCTTCGGTGGGGCACAGGTCTGGTCGTCTGGATAGTGCGTCAGACTGAACCATTTGGGATCCAGGTATGTGGACGAGTCTCAGGTCGAATTGAGATAGGTATAAACTCCATCTCGCTTGTCGTCTGTTTAGTTTTTGTGCAGTCCGGAAGTACGTCAGGTTCTTGTGGTCTGAAAGGATGACAGTGGGATGAGGGGCTCCTTGCAGGTATTGTCTCCATGTTTCTAATGCACGAATTATTCCCAGTAGTTCTCGGTCGTAGATCTGGTAGTTGCGTTGCGTGGCATCGAAGGAGTGAGAGATGTAACCACAGGGGTGCCATTCTCCATTGATGTCTCTTTGCCGTAGAACTGCTCCAGTCGCGAACTTTGAGGCGTCAGATTCGATGACGAACGGCTTCGTCTTATCGGGCATGAGAAGTACCGGTGCCGTTAGGAAGGCGGCTTTGAGTTTGTCGAAAGCTTCTTGACATTCTGTCGTCCAATCCCATGTTCTGTCCTTCTTTGTCAATTCGTTCAGTGGGCGTGCGAGGTCCGAATAATGGCTGATAAACTTTCGGTAGAAGTTCCCGAATCCAAGGAATGATCGCACTCCTTTGATGTTTGTCGGAGTAGGCCAGTCTTTGATCCCTGCGACTTTGGTCGGGTCCATGGCGATGCGATCATGAGAGACGATCATGCCAAGGTATTCAATTTCTGTTGCTTCAAACGTGCATTTTTCCAGTTTGAGGAATAGATCGTTTTCCTTTAACCTTTGAAGAACACGGAGGGTTTGTCGACGATGTTCTTCAAGATCCGTTGAAAAGATCAGCATATCATCCATGTAGATGATAAGCCATCCTTCGTCGATCATATCCTTGAAGATTTCGTTCATCATTGTTTGGAAAGTCGCCGGGGAGTTGCATAGGCCAAAGAACATGACCGTCGGTTCGAATAGCCCTCTATTAGTTTTGAAGGCTGCCTTCCATTCGTCTCCTTCTTTAATCCTGACGTTGTTGTAGCCCCAGCGCAGATCTAGCTTGGTGAAGATCTTCGCTCCTTTCAATTTGTCCATCAGGTCTCCCACTAATGGTAGGGGATAGGTATTCTTCACAGTTCCTTCGTTGAGGTACCGATAGTCTTGACACAGTCGGAGTTGTCCGGATTCCTTCTTGCTGACAAAGAAGAAAGGTGATGCCATAGGTGATTTGGATGGTCGGATGTAACCTTTCTTGAGATTTTCGTCGAGGAATTCATCCAGTTTCTTTTGTTCTTCTGGTGTCAACGGATAAACCTTGCAATCGCGTGGTACAAAGTCCGGTTTGAGGTCAATGGCGTGGTCATAGACACGTCTTTCTGGCATGCGTTCAGAGGCCTTCTTCTCGAAGACAGACTTGTACTCCTTGTAATGTTCCGGTAGCAGGTCATCAATGGTTTTGGGTTTTTCCTCCTTTTCAGGGTTTGAATGTGCTAACCCTTGTGAGATAGAGGTCTTTGCCCGAATCCAGATGTTCTGACTGAAAGAGTATTTTGCCGAGTGAAGTGATTTGGTGATCCGTCCAATAGAAGGTCCTTTTCGCCGAATTGTGTATCCAGGTTCCCGGTGTTCGTCCGTGAGAGGGGCAATGACAGGTTCGAAAACTCCAACGACCGACTCTCCTTGGATGTAGCCGATGAGGAGATCGTCTTCGGAAATCGTTTCCTCAACCGGCACAGCTTCCACAGGTTCGTCACTGAGGTCAAGAGAGTTCGAAGTTTGGGGTTCAGGAATAGAAGCAGTAGAAGCTTCTTTCTCGTCCATGAGTACAGGGTCGTTGACACCAAGGGTTTGTCCCAAATTTTGTGACTCTTCATCTGGGATTTCCTCTACCGATGATCTTGGCAAATGCCTCTCCGTGTTTAAGGATGGGTCCGTTTCCAGGGTTTCCGTGGCCAGTTGTTTTGAAATCTGGATCTGTTTGATCTCCATGGCTCTTTGTATGGCAGAAGAGAATGTCTTGGAGAATCGTTTTGGATCGATCGCGACAGTTCCAGTTTCCCAGTCAATGTCCGGATTAAATCGTTTCAACCATGGCAGTCCGAGGATCATGTCTTCGTTTCCTAGATTTTGAACCAGGAATCGAGTTCGAGCAACGTGTCCTCTAATGACGAGGTCTATCCAGGTGTAGTGGGTGATTGGTCCACTAACGTTTGGAGTGCCATCAACATTGCGTGTCCCAATAGGCGTCTCGATGAGTTTGGTAGGGATGTGGTTCTTCTGCACGAACTTCTTGTCGATGAAGACTCCTTGAGCTCCACAGTCGAGAAGGGCTTTGGTGTCGACGTTTCTTTCATCGTACTGAGCCGAGACATTGATGCGCATAGATCTTTCATTCTCGGCTACAAGTACAGGTGAAATGGAAACGGAGGCGGTTGCTGACGTCGAGGCAGGCCGCCGCTTTAAAAACCCTCATCTTCGAGCTTCTTCATGCATTCTTCCTTCTCTTTTTCATCGAGTGCCTCTATCATCGCTTTGATGCGGAGGTGCGTCTCTTTTCCAGTCCTGGGGGCTTCCTTTCTAGAGGTGAAGTCGTATTTCTTTTGTTCGGGAACTGTTCCCTTCTTGTGGTCGGCTGCCCTGTGGCCTGGCTTATGGCATTCAAAGCACAGCCCTTTCTTGAAGTGTTCTTCGCGTTCCTCAAGGGAAAGGCGATCGACATCCATCACATTCGGATCTCTGGTTGGTACGTAGCGTGGAGGGGTGTAATTCCTGGAGGATGTGGAGGGCTTCTTATTGTCTTGTCGATGACGATTGATGATGGCCCTAGCACGGCGCCATTGGTTGTCGAAGCGTGACGCGTAGTCATACCATCCTTTGATTGTGGTGGGAGGCTTCTCTACTCCGAGGACTTTCTCTACCAGCTTGGGCTGGAGTCCGTCCATGAAGTACTCGATTAACGAGTTGTCTTCCTTGATCTGGCTTGCCGCAGCAAGTACTTTGAATTCTGCGATGTATTCATCGGCAGTCCCCGTCTGCTTGAGGACTTTCAGCTTTGCTCTGGCATCGCCAGCAGCATCAGCTGCGGAGAACGCATCCTTGATTTCCTGCACAAAGTCTTTCCACGTTCCCCATTCGTCTAGGGCGAATAGTTCGTCGAGCATCGTTTCCTTCCATGGTCCAGCCGTTCCCCCGTTCATGAAGGAGAGGGCGAAGGTGATCTTCTTTCGATCGGTGTTGTAAACATCCGAATTCATCTCGAGATAGAGACGAATGTTCTGGAGCCATTGATTCAATTTGGATCGGTCTCCATCGAAGTCGTTTGGGGTTCTGATCTTTAATTCTGCTGGCTTGGCTGCTGTAGTGGTAGTGACGGTTCCGGTTGGGGCCATGATGACTGGTGGAGAAAGGATAGGGGTGGGTGGTTCTAGTTCTGGTTCTGGTTCTTCAGGTGCGGGTTCTTCCTCTTGTTCTTCTTCTTCTTGTTCTTCTGAGTACTCGTCGGTGAGATACTCGTCTTCTTGGGAATGGGATGATTCGGGTTCAGGAGAGGGTGCTCGGAATGTCGAGCCTGGTCGGTTGGGAGTTCGTTGGGTAATCGTGGTGTTGCCTGTACCGTGATAGGTAGGCAGGGGAGGTAGCTTGACCTTTTGTTACGGCGAAGGCCTTAACTCTGGTTCAAGCGTCGAAGATCGTGGTGTTATCTCTGGTCAACACCGAAGAGATATCGTCAAGTCTGTCCAACGACGAAGACTTGTCAAGGTCGAGAGCTTAGAGATCAGAGATAAGAGATAAGGCGTTGTATTGCCTAGGTCAAGCTGAGGAGCTTGACCAACTAAAGTACAGTTTATATACAAAACAAAGATGGTCTGTGCGCAAAGGTATAGTCATCGTAATGAGTCAAAGATGAGTAAAAGAAGAACGATGATTGGTCGATGAAAAGAGGCTGAATAATGGTGTGAAAAGTCCTGAGTAAGCACGAGAAACGAGGTAACAACGAGGCAAGCATGAGTCAGAAGCTAAATATAGATATCACGTGCATAGATAGTCCGGGAATGGGGAAAATTGTAACACTCTGTCCTCGTAGCGGCTTGCATCACCGTCCTAACCAAGGCCGTGATGTGGATATCAGGCCGCCGTTCAGCCAGATCCAGGAAACTCCGTTTAAGCACGTCCCACGACGTCGAGGAGGGGAAGGTGGTTGCGCGGAGGAACAATGATGGTGCAGGGGTGAGGGTGGGCGGGCTCGGGCCCAGGTGTGAGGCCTCCGACGATGGGCCTAGGGAAACCTCGTCTATTTCCACGTCGTCGCCTTCCTGAGTTTTGGCACTGCTCGACGGCGTATCGACTGGTTGGGAGGCACCGTTCATGTCCACGTCGTCGCCTTCCTGAGCTTTGATATCGCTCGGTGGTGTGTCGACGGGCACGACATCCGTATGTCCCTTCTGTAACGGGGTGGGCGCGCCGGGTCGCAGCGGCAGGGCGGAGGCGGGTGGAAGGGGGATGGGATTGGCAAGGGACGACGCCGCAGGGTACTCGGTGGTATACAACCAACGAGATATCCTGACCTCACGACCACTGAGGTCCTGGAAACAAGTCCGCGGAGCAGGGCGTCCGTATATTGCGATGTCGGAGACCGCGCCAGGAGGCGGGTCGGGGATGGAGTTAAAGTGAATCCTACAATAATTGTGGCGGTCGTACAGGCAATATTCGTAGTTATCAGGGTCCGAGCTCTTCTTGTCGACTTGGGCACAGACCAGCCAATCGTCGGTAACCCATTTGGACCATTGCCCCTTCCGTCGATTGTCAAACAAGAGGGGAGGCTTGATCCACTGTTCGTGGTCGGGGTGGATGGTTACGTACTCCAATGGGGCTGCCTCACAGTTCGGACTGATTTGCGGGTCCGACACTTCCTCGAGGGGCGGAGCGAGGAGCGAAGGACTCCTGCGGACGGGCGAGGGGGCGGAGCGGAGGCTGAATATCCCACTAATCGTCCTCTCCACCCCTGGTTTCTCGGAAAGGAAGCTTGTTGAAACGCGCGGGTTACCGGTGGAGGGCGGAGGGTGTGGAGGGGAGCACGAATGGCCGCTTGGATGCTCAGGTTGCGGATGGCTACCTGGTCGTAGGGGTAGCGGTCGTCTTGCAGGTCCTCGGCGTCCGTGCCTTCCCACCATCGTTGGTGAGTGTCGGGTTGCAGGGACGAGTCGAGGTAGATCTCCTCGGGGTCTAGGCGATGGGCGACGAAGGTAGGGACGCCCTGACTGAGCAACCATAGCGATTCGTTTCTTCGTCCGCCGTTAATTCACGCTCCTAAATAATTGTCGCAGGCGGGGGGAATGCCCGTGCTTTGGACGCGAGTGATAGAGGTGTTCCAATGTTCTGCCGACAACCTACCGGCGAACTCCAACCACGCCGCTTTCTCCTTGATGTCCCGTTGCACAGCCGCGCCTGAATCTACCGCATCCACCCAGCTAGTAATTTGAGATAGGGCCTCGATCGTGGAGGGGCTAGGGTCCTGGGGGCGAGGGTCCCAAGACTGGGCGTAAGCACCCCGCATCGAGGAGCACGACGCAATCCTCGCGTCGAGATCCGCTAATCGGGTTCACAAATACTCGAGGTATGCCGGTGCGAAGCGGCCGACGTCGCGATCTCTCGAGATCCACTGACTCGTCAGGAATTCATACTCGGGCATCTCCAGGTGTCGACCGTAACTGATTTTCGGACGCAGACATAGCGCCCTCCAAAGGCGGTTGCCCACTAGCTGTGGAGCAACGGTCCAGTCGAACTGGCCTAACGATCCGTTGAATCGCCGTTGAGAGGGGTTCGCTGCTGGTATGAATAAGAAGCTGGATGGGGCGATGCCCGGGAGGAAGGCGGAGACGGTGGAGTTAGGCGACCAGGCTAGATATCGGGATCTGAGGGTCCACTCGTTGTACTGAGAGAAAGTAGGGAGGTCGAACTGCAGCAAGTCATCTACGTAGGGGTCCGAGTAGAAATCGGCGAGGCTGGGGAGGCGAGGTGAAGAGAATCGTCGTGAATCCATGGTCGTGGGCGAGGAGGAAGCAAATCCGATAAGACACCCCGGCAGATGAGCAAGGCTATAGCCTTGGGTGAATCGGCACGCTCCGGCAGATTCTCACGATATAGCCTTGAGCGAAGGAACTTGCCCCGGCAGATGATCGTGGAATAGCCTTGAGCGAATAAGGGAAGCAAGAGAACGTAGCCACCAGCCCCGGCAGATATCGACGATATAGCCTTGGGCGAGTGGGTAGAGGAATGTAGGGAGGGTGGAAGGAGACGGGAGTGACGTGGTACGGTTCAATCTCAGCTGTTAGTTGGCAGGGAGATTTCTGGGACTACGTCACGTGAGGCGCGCCATCGCGTGGTACTCGTGTTTGAGAGCCGGCGCGTTTCTGAGATCGTATTCGGAGACCCAGCTGTCCTCCGTGGGGTCGTAACCTTTCCAACGAATAAGATATATTCTACGGTTATCCTTCTTACGCGAGTCGATCCGGTGACCTAGAATCGCTTCGACCTCGTATTCTTCGGTAGCTAGGAAGTCACGTGTAGGGGGTAGAGTTGATCGCTCTCCGAATTTCGGATCCGATGGTGTGTAGCGCTTCAGATGTTGAAGATTAAACACAGGATGCATGGGGTAGGTATCCGGAAGTCAAAGGTGATAGACCATAGGGTTGACCTTCTCGAGAACTTCGAAAGGCCCTATCGTTCCTTGAATCAACTTGCGACCCGTCTCTTTAACGTCCACTAGTTCGAGAGTATGCGGGTTAACGAGTGCCCAATCCCCTACTTCGAATTCGATCACAGGGTGTCGGCCCTTGTTGTAGGCGCGGGCTTGTCGATCCTGGGCTTGGATTACCGCGTCTCGAGCATTTTGCCGATGAAGTTCCAATTCTTCAACGAAAGTTTCTCCCTTTTGACTAGGCAAAAAGTGTAAGGGGACGTCCCTCTCCCTTCCTTTTCCTTCTATTTCTCTTCCCTTCACTACAATACTTTACTTACTTCTAGATGTACTCGACCCGGGCGGCTTCTGGATCCTGCCTGCTCATCCCGCCGGACTCCGTACTTCCCCCGCCGGCCTCCGTACTTCCCCCACCGGCCTCCGTGCCCGTTCCGCCGGACTCCTCGTTCCTCCACCGTCGGATCCCGGATTCGCGGTTCATCATTGCGCCACGAGTGCCGCACGTTACTATACAGTTTTACAAGGTACTGTACAGTTTTACCAAGCCACCCGATCGTCGTACATACCGTGCGCGCACCAGGCAAGGGCTCCTTAGACTTGTTCTCTTTGGATCTCCCCTTGCCAGGTGCGCCACTTAGCTTATCTACTCGTACATACTTTAATATACTTGGATCTCCCCTTGCCAGCTTCGTGTGAGTCCGCGAGCGTTCAAGGGTCGCCCTTACAGCAGAACAAGTCTCCAAGAAGGTCCGGAAAGTCCGAGATCTCTGCCCCTCGACTGCCGCGCATCGATATTTCGCAGCCATCTACGTCCAGGAGTGGATCGACGCGGCGCGTCTGGTGGACTACAACACCCGTGCCCACCAGGACTTCCGCTCTGCGGTGACCAAGCCGCGCACGGCCCCAGCTCCCGCCGTCCGGAACCCGGGAGCTCCGGCGGTTTTCCATGCGCTCCCCGCTCCCCCACCTCGTCCGGTCGCCGCAGCCCCTTCCGCTCCCACTGCTCCAGCCAGTCGCCCCCTTCCCTCTGGCGTTCCGATGGACATTGACCTGTCCCGCCAACGTTCCGGAACCCCCATCATCTGTCGTCGATGCAAGAAGCCCGGGCACATCGCTCGCAACTGCCCGGACCAATTCGACATCCGCTCCATGACGACAGAGGAACGCGACGACTGGGTCATGGGTCTGCTGGCTGACCTGGACGCCGTCCGCGCTGCCGCGTCCACCGAGGCGCAGGCTGAGGCCCCTGCCGCTGCCGAAGAAGAGAGGTCCGAAGGTCCTGAGGAGGGTTTTTAGTTGCGCCACGGGTGAACAGTACGCCCCCGTTGGCAAGTTCGAATCGGTTTGCATGTCTGTCTATAGAGTCTGCGGAATCAATCTCTATTGGTGCCCTCTCTACGTGTGAACCCCGTTCGGACCAAGACGTACCCCCCTCCTCCACCGTCACCAAATCCAACTTCGGACCTCCCGACTCTGATGTGCCGGAAGTCACCATCAACGTCCGTTGCCGCCGCGGTCTACCGCGCTGGGAGAAGCGCCTGCCACGCAGCTTCACCCTCGCCGCCACCCCCAGTCGTAACTCCTTGATCCTCGGGGTGGAAGTCGAGACCACCGACACTCAGGAGATCCTAGGCCTGAAGGCTCTCCTGGACAGCGGCGCTTCCGGACTCTTCCTGCACATCCGCTTCGTGCGCGAGCACGGCATCACTACCCGGACTCTCTCTCGGCCCATCCCCGTCAAGAACGTAGACGGTACCGCGAATGCCGCCGGCG
The DNA here is from genome assembly GCA_026008595.1 of Lyophyllum shimeji. NCBI lineage: Eukaryota > Fungi > Basidiomycota > Agaricomycetes > Agaricales > Lyophyllaceae > Lyophyllum > Lyophyllum shimeji. The sequence goes on from BRPK01000031.1 coordinate 42,829, forward strand.
CCATCACCGAGGTCGTCGACCTAGTACTCCGGTACAATGGTCACTCGGAACGTGTGGTGTTCGCGGTCACCGATCTTGGCGAGCAGGATATGATCCTCGGTACACCTGGCTCAAGGAGCACAACCCGGAGATCGACTGGGCCGCCGGCACGGTATCCATGAGCCGCTGCCCGGCCCGCTGCCAGACGTGCCGAGAGGAGGTAAAGGTAGAGCGCAAGGCGCGGAACAAGACCCGTGCGGCTATCCGCGCCTGCCGCTCCAGCGGCGTCCCTGCCCCCGAGCCTGAACTGGACGACATTCCGGAGCTGTACCCGGATCCGGATTGTGAGGACGACCCTCCGCCGGAGGCGAACCCGGAGACGGACCCCGTTCCGGACTCCCAGGATGCCGACACCATGGAGGAAGGTGATCGACTGCTTGCGACGGCTCTCTTCGGTTACCCGGCTGCTGAGGAGATCCGCGCGAGCCAGACGACGTCTCAACGCCTAGCGGAGGCCTTCGCGCGCAATTCCGCGCCGAAGGATTTCCGCGACGCCGTCCCCGATTACCTCCACGACTTTGAGGATGTATTCTCCAAGGCCGCGTTCGATGAACTCCCGGAGCGCAAGCGATGGGACCACGCTATCGAACTCGAACCCGGCTCCACGCCTAGCTCGTGCAAGGTCTATCCGCTCGCCCCCAATGAGCAGGCCGAGCTAGACGCGTTCCTGGAGGAGAATCTCAGGTCCGGCCGCATCCGCCCCTCGAAGTCTCCCATGGCGTCCCCGGTGTTCTTCATTAAGAAGAAGGACGGCTCCCTTCGTCTAGTTCAGGACTACCGAGCGTTGAACGCGATAACGGTGAAGAACCGCTATCCCCTTCCCCTCATTTCCGAGCTCATCAATAACCTCCGCGGTGCGCGATATTTCACTAAGTTGGACGTCCGTTGGGGCTACAACAATGTCCGCATCAAGGAAGGCGATGAGAGGAAGGCCGCGTTCCGGACGAACCGCGGGCTCTTCGAGCCGCTGGTCATGTTCTTCGGACTCACCAACAGTCCCGCCACCTTCCAGACGATGATGAACGACATCTTCCGCAATCTCATAGCGCAGGGAGTCGTTTGTGTGTACCTCGATGATATTCTAATCTACACGAAGACTCTCGAGGAACACCGGCGCATCACCCGCATCGTCCTGGACCGCCTCCGCGAACATCGCCTGTTCCTGAAGCCCGAGAAGTGTGAGTTCGAGAAGACGGTTCATCCGCGACTTCTCCCACCACGCTCGGCCGCTCTTCGACCTCACGGCTAAGGATGTTGCCTGGACCTGGGGGTCCGGGCAGCAGGACGCGTTCAACTCCCTCAAGCGTGCCATTACCTCCAAGCCCGTCCTCATCTTCCCCGACGACGACCGCCCCTTCCGGGTCGAAGCCGACAGCTCGGACTTCGCCACGGGCGCGGTGCTGTCCCAGCAGTCGCCGGAGGACGAGAAATGGCACCCGGTTGCGTTCTACTCCAAAAGCCTGAACGCCGTCGAGCGGAACTACGAGATCCACGACAAGGAGATGCTTGCCATCATCCGCGCACTCGAGGAGTGGCGGCATTTCCTTGAAGGTGCGCGGCACAAGGTCGAAGTCTACACGGACCACAAGAACCTCCAGTACTTCCTGACCGCCAAGAAGCTCAACCGGCGGCAGGCCCGGTGGTCCCTGTATCTAGCCAACTTCGACTTCGTGCTGCATCACCGGTCCTGGACGTAGTATGGGCAAGCCTGACGCACTTTCGCGCCGACCGGATCACGGAGACGGCAGCACTGACAACGCGGATATTGTGTTGCTCAAGCCAGAGTTCTTCGCCGTCCGTGCCCTGCAGGGTCTCATCGCCGCCAGCGAGGAAGACCAAGATCCTGCGGGACATCCGCCGAGGCAACCGCGAAGGTGCGCAGGAGGACGTCGTCGCCAAAGCCGCCGCCGCGCTGAAGTCTGCCCTTTCCGGGGTCCGGTCCGTCCGGAGTGCAGAGTGGTCTGAGGACCAGGGGATTCTCATGTTCCGGGGCCGCATCTACGTCCCGAACATCCCTGAACTCCGCCGCCGGATCGTCGAGCAACACCATGACTCCCGTGTGCCGGGCATCCCGGTCGCTGGAAAACTCTGGAGCTCGTCTCCCCGGAGCTACTGGTGGCCGCAGATGTCCCGGTACATCGGCTCCTACACCAGCACCTGCGACCTCTGCCAACGGACGAAGGTCCGGAGGCAGCTTCCGATGGTCAGCTACACCCGCTACCCATTCCGGAGGGGCGCTGGAGTGTTGTATCCGTGGACTTCATCGTCGAGCTCCCCGAGGCTCACGGCTACGACGCGGTCATGGTTGTGGTGGACTCCGTGGGCAAGCGCGCGCACTTCATCCCGACGCACACCACTTGCACGGCTATGGGCGCGGCAAATCTCTACCGCAAGCACGTGTGGAAGCTGCACGGGCTCCCGGACGCGTTCATCTCTGACCGTGGCCCTCAGTTCGTCGCGGAGTTCACCCGGGAGCTTTACCGCCTGCTCGGCATCAAGCTCAGCACCTCCACGCGTACCACCCTCAGTCCGACGGTCAGACGGAGCGCGTCAACCAGGAGTTGGAGCAGTACCTCCGGGTCTTCTGCAACGAACGGCAGGACGACTGGGATGACCTTCTCCCAGAGGCGGAGTTCCAGTACAACAACCACGTCCACTCCGCCACCAAGTTCACGCCGTTCATGCTGGACACCGGGCGAACCCACGCATGGGCTTTGAGCCTCGGCCGCTGAACTCCAACAATGAAACAGCGAACGAGTTCTTCGAGCGCATGAAGCTGGCCCAGGAGGAGGCAAAGGCGGCCCTAGCCAAGGCGAAGGACGACATGGCCCGGTACTACGACCAGCGTCGGATCCCGGCCCCGGAGTACAAGCCCGGCGATCGTGTATACCTCGACGCTTCGGACATGCAGACGACGCGTCCCTCCAAGAAGCTCTCGCACCGCTATCTTGGACCGTACACCATCGAACGTCAAGTCGGGCCCTCTCGCGTACAAGCTCCACCTGCCCCCGCTCCATGAGCCGCCCCACCCCGTGTTCAACGCCGTCAAGCTCCGGCTTGCTCCCCCCGGACCCAATCCCTGGCCGTCGCGCTCGTCCGCCTCCGCCTCCAACGTTGATCGACGACGAGGAGTGGTTCGACGTCGAGGACATCCTGGACAGCCGCTTCTTCCGCCGCAAGCTCCAGTACAAGGTCAAGGGAAGGCTACGGCTATGAAGACGCCTCCTGGGAGCCGGTGGAGAACGTTGCGCACGCTCGCGACCTGGTCCGCGAGTTCCACCGCCGGCATCCCGACACCCCCAAGCAGGTCCGTGGGATGTTCCTTGTGGACCTGGCGGCCCTGCGAGCCACGCGCGCTCCGGTGCATCGGGGCGCTGCACCCTAGAGGGGGGTGATGTAAGGGACGTCCCTCTCCCTTCCTTTTCCCTTTATTTCTCTTTCTTTCGCTACGCTACTTTACTTACTTCTAGATGTACTCGACCCGGCGGACTTCCGGATCCCACCCGCTCATCCCCGCCGGACCCCGCACTTCCCCCCCGCCGGCCTCCGTGCTTCCCCGCCGGCCTCCGTGCTCATCCCGCCGGACTCCCGTTTCCCCACCGTCGGATCCCCGGATTCGCGGCTCATCGTTGCGCCACGAGTGCCGCACGTTACTATACAGTTTTTACAAGGTACTGTAACAGTTTTACCAAGCCACCCGATCGTCGTACATACCGTGCGCGCACCAGGCAAGGCTCCTTAGACTTGTTCTCTGTGGATCTCCCTTGCCAGGTGCGCCACTTAGCTTATCTACTCGTACATACTTTAATATACTTTGGATCTCCCCTTGCCAGCTTCGTGTGAGTCCGCGAGCGTTCAAGGTTGCCCTTACAGAAAGGGCGCGCTTTCATTAATTCCTGCGATCTCTACATGCCCTCACCCCCGATGCGTTCCCCGACGAGCAGACCCGCATCAACTGGGTCCTCTCCTACATGAAAGGGGCCGCGCCGCTCGTTTCGCCGCCCGCACACTCCGTCATCCCAATTCCCATGGCGGGGTCCCCCGTTTCGGCACCTACCGGAGTTCCGCACGCAGTTCATTGCGGAATTCTGCCCCTGAGACGAAAAACGGAAGGCCGCCACCACCTTCGAGACGTCCGCCTACCACCAGGGTTCCCGCTCCGTCGACGAGTACAT
>BRPK01000032.1:0-47029 GCA_026008595.1 Lyophyllum shimeji
GTTTACAGTCTAGCGATTTTCATCCGTCGTTGCACGTTTGCGCGCTCCCTCTCCGAAGCCCAAACTCTTACTACATGACGCATTATCGACCTCGACTTGTCACAAGGATGCCTGTGCTCGTGTGCTGGGGCTGCTGGTGCCCTAAGCCGTTCTCTTCATTTGGCCATGGCGAAGACGTTGTGCGGAGCTGCCGAAACGAAGCACACTAGGATTTCTGGAGGGCGGTCCCATACCTTGTCTGGCGATGCCAGGAGCTGCAGACGCGTGTTTTTTCTTTTCTTCGCATCGATGCTGAAGCATTGTCCACGATGGACGCCTTCATGCGCTGGCTCATGGAGCCATCCAGCCTCAATGGTAGGAGGATCAGCGACATCGTCGCGCTGGTATACGCGTATTTTGTTCTCAGAAAGGATGGGCTTCTGGAGGGAGAATATTCACTTGACGGTACGTTGCTACTATTGAATGCATCTCAATTTTGACATTGAATTCTCGTCACAGGCACAACTCCCCTCTGATTATGTACCACTAGTCTGAAGCACTGCCAGCTTGTGCACCCATGTACTAGATAGATTCTGTAATGCAAATCGTGCGCTGTTGTCCTTTCGAACAGATCCCACTCAGTTCGTCCATATACGTCCAGAGCTTGGTCTGTATGACCGAAGTTGATGTGTCCATAAATGGAGAATTCTGTAATCCTAGCCACATCCAGCGGGTAACGCTGGGGGGAACCGTGGATGATATCGCGTCTCATAGTGACCAGAAGTGATAACAGACATCCTATTAGTCGTGATAGGGTAGGAGAAACATGAATGGCATCTGTGGCGCTGTGGTCCTCGTCCTCCTCCTCGTCCTCCTCCTCGTCGTCCTGGTCGTCGGCGTCCTTGTCGACATGACCGTCCGCTAGAAATTCGGCAAGGAACTTGCGGATCCATGTCCATAATGTAGGTAATTCAACGACCTCGAGGAATTGTTTGACCGTCTGCCGTGCCCGTTGCTGAGTGTATTCTTGATAATCTTCAAAGCGGTCAAAGTCATGGTCTTCGCACTGCATGTCGAACTGCGCTCGAAGCTTGCGTAAGAAGGCTTCCTGAGTAGCACCAAAAATTGATGATCGGCCACTTCCTGGATTACTGTCTGTCGCGATCGACCAATTCGTGTCCAGAAGGACGCCGGCCCCAAACTAGAGGGGGCGGGGTCTGTGACGTCGCAATGAGGATGAAGCACAAAAACGACGTACCACCTTGTAAAGTTGCAGCAGGTGGTTTCGCGACGTGGTTACAAATATTGCGGCATATCTCTCATCTTATATCAGGTCGATGCTGGAGTCTCCCAAATGAAGGAGAGCGAGGCAAAGTAGGGGTGGGTATGACAGGACTTATTCACGCGAATATGTAGGTTTGAGATACAACGAATTTGTGGCCTAAAGTCGTTAAGAGCCCTGGGGTGGCTCGAAATGGTGAAAGGGTGGCGTGGAAACATACCACGTGATTAGTTGATGATCTGATCAATGTTGAAACGCGCCAGCACGCATTTCTTTCCTTTCACTTCGACGTTGCGTCAAGACAACTGGCCTCGAAACTTTGCTACAGGTAAGGGCATACGTGCTGTCATTTTACCGGGAAATCACAGCACGTACACCGTTATACTGGGCATTGTCCAGGTCAACAGGTTCGCACTGCTTTGCTCGAACACCGTTGGTTGACCTTTTGCTCCCACATATGCAGGAACGCTACCATTGTACGATGCTTAGTCTGCAATTGGATGCACATTTGCGGTCATTATTGGCTTCGCTAATCCAGGCACGTGTTCATTTTTGCCCGCGCATTTCTTTGCGTCCGATTTCACCACTTCGGTACGCCTAGACATCACATGGTGCGTCCAACTCTCTAGGTGTATACTTCGAGCGCAAAAGTAGTACTTGGCACGCATCCTCTCAGTCTTTCTATTCCGTGGCTAACCAGACCATAGGCACAGGGATGCGTTTAGTGTCGGACGCGCCCCCTCGCAGGCCAGTTTCGGCTACGCGAACCCCGCCCATTTTCGGGCACCCCCCTCGCAGGCCAGTGTCGGCTACGCGAAACCCGCCCAGTTTCGGGCACCTCTCTCGCACGCCAGTTTTGGCAACGCGAACCCCGCCCATTTTCGGGCTCCCCCCTCCCGCAGGTCAGCTTTGGCCACGCGAACCCCGGGCAGCCCTCTCGCACGCCAGTTTCGGCGATGCATGCGTTCAGTTTCGGACGTGACCGCTCGCAGGCCAGTTCCGGCTTTGCGTGCGTTCAGTTTCGAACGCGCCCCTCGCAGGCCAGCTTTAGCCACGCGAACCCCGCCCAGCTTCGGGCCCTCCTTTCGCACGCCAGCTTCGGCAACGCGAATCCCGTCCAGCTTGGGGCATTCCCACTGCACGCCAGTTTCGGCGCCAGCTTTGGCCACGCGATCGTTGCAACAGGGCAGCCAGTTTCATCTTATCGAAGCTGGGCGTCCTGTACATTCTGCGCGTGTATATCATGTCCAGGGCGGTCAGTTTCATCCTAGAGAAGCTGGGCGCCCTCTGTGCCATTTCAGAATGAGGCTCGCGCAACGGCGGTCAGCTTCATCTTAGAGAAGCTTGCCGTCGTTGGCGCCGATGGTCCACTATTTAATTAGCTGAGTAGTACTAGGTATTCCATGTGAGGAATGTTAGATGGCAGGTGCAAACAACACGTCAACATTATTCTGATCACGTGACCGCATCTGCTAAATACCAAAAAACGCCAGCAAAGACCTTAGTTTTGCCACCACAGCCTAAACCAGAATGCCAGCCACGAAGCAGACCGCAAAAAAATGCACGGGCGCCCCCGCGCCACGTCAGGAGCTTCCCACCAGTAAACGAAAGAGGCCCGCAGATGATAACGCCGCCAACAAACGACCCGCCAGTTGAGTTATTCCGTTCTAGTGGCTGTTGCGCCAGGAGAAAAAGAAAACTAACGTTGGACCAACACGACACCAGGTCTTCCTCCCGAAAGCAGGCATCGAGCGAAGACGCGGCTTCAGCCGCAGATCACACGGAGACTGACGCCGTAGTCGAGGTCGCGGAGCGCGACGTCGAAGACGACGGTCACAACAAGGTGAGTCTTCAAACCATGCAATTTGCGAAAGATTCAAGTTGAAATATGATCAAGTACTGCTCAGGATGCCGCAACGGCGGCAGACTCATCGGATGCAACACGTGCAAGCGCATCCTCTGCGACGCATGTGTTGAATTCCCCGCCGTCTTGCGCGACGATGAGGTGTTCATCTGTCCCAAGTGCCATACCAAACCACCCGTCGGGAAGGGGCCACGGAACATTGCTCCGTACCGTGTGAGTACACTTCCTAGCCGTTCTCATCGTTTCGCAGCTCATGCTCCTTAAACAGGCATTTTCTTCATTGAACACGTCGACGCTGCTTCATGGCGGACCGACGACCAGGGAGAGCTTTGCGCTCTGCAATTCTCCCCCGCTCGTCATCATCTCGATGCGGCTGTCGTCCATCCCGGCTGTCGGTGACTCAGCGCAGGCGGTATACCACAATATAGCGCCCTTCTTGGGCGACAATCTTGTGTATATTGACCTGCCGTGGGATCTCGGCGATGACGACACGGCGGACCAGTACAACGGGAGAGTTCAGCATTTCGTCGCCCGTCTCGAAAACGGGGACCTCAAACAGTGAGTGAAACAGGCGCTGCTTGGCTGGCTGAGCTGAATTTCACGTGGGCAGTTTCCGAAACTTCGCGGTCTACGTCACGGACCACAGCGACCCAGGGCGAGGGGATCTGCACGTTACGGTGAATGACGGCGGCGCAGCGGAGGTCTCTAGCGTAAGTCCACTGCGAGACCATCAACTCTGAGTCTCACGATGACCCACAGGTATTGAGCCAGCTCTTTCCGCCTTCGCTCAGGGCCATTTTGAAGCAGGGGAAGCTGAACACTCTGACGCTACTGGTATGCGGCGCTGTCATGACGAGACCGGACGCGTACCGGGACATCAAAGCGTTCATCGACGAGTAAGTACCTTTCTTCCGCTCCCAGGACAGTGCTAAATCAGCGATGCGCGCAGGGGTTATTTCGCATGGGACATGGGCTTCGGGCAAGGTCATCTCCAGCCCTGCCTGATGAACCCCCTGCTTCAAGCAGCGTCCATTTCCTGGTTCATCCACGAGCGGCGCTGGGAGGCGGTCCTGGACGCATTCCGACTTATACCTTTTGCTGCAGGATAAGCCGACCGTGGGCTACACCTGGGCTCATTGCTCCAGGAAGCCGTTCAGCGAGCCCTCGCCTTACTCTTGCCCGGGCTGCAAGGCGGTGATGCCGTAGGGCGCGCCCAGTGATGGCCAGCAAGGCCCAGGCCAAGTCCATCACGCTGACTTGCCAGTCCTGCAAGCTCAAGCGCGTGTATGACCGAAAGGAGTCGTTGGAGAGGCACTCGCGGGGCCCGCTGTCGTTCAACGAGCATGGGCCGGTCATCGAGAGAGGGGACTGGTACAGGGAGGTCATCGTGTAGAGGTATCGTCGTACTTAGCACGCATTATGAATACATCTTGGCGACAGACACTCCTGCCCGTTGGTAGGAAAGGACACATACATGGGATGGCATTAAGGCAAATGGCGGATTACTGAGATCTGACTGTGTTTGTCTGCGGAGAAGCGTTTCAAGCCGTCGTGCAACATAATCGGACCGGTCATCAACACCGGCCACACAGTCCAAGTCAAGGACACGGACTTTCAGCTTTTCCGCGCGAACATCAAGCAATTCCAGGCGGCCCGCGCAAGCGAAAACTCGGGCGTTATAGGCCGGGATGGTTCTACGGACGCTCGACACGATTCCCCATTCTCGACAATCGACGGCAGACAGTCCTGCAGGGTCGCTAACAGCACCACATTTGCCTACCGCGGTATCGGACAGCTCTGGGGTCTGGCAGCCGCTCCGGGTTGCATTCACTTGCACCGGCTTGCCTTCTGAGAAATTTATACATCTAGTATCGCGTGATCGCATTCTTTCACGGGTGTTCATTCCTACCAACAGTATATGTTATGTAAAGTTTTCACGGAGGACGCGCCCTCCTAACACGTTGCGCACCGTATGCCTGTGCAGGTACGTCGACCGGGCAGGATCTGCCAGCGGCCTATGCATCTGACAGTGCAACTACATATTTGCGGATGTTAACCAATCCGCGAACAGACGCGCCCTAAACTGGACACGTCTGCCGCCTACGGAACCGGATGCTAACCAATCCGTGGGCAATCCGTGGTAGCACATGCCTTAAACTAGACATGTGCATGGAGCTGTAAACTGTGGTTCTTATCTACCAAACGCCGCCGAAGACGCGTTGAGCGATACATATCTAGGTTGGCGCGACGGCATTAGTTGATTGAGCGCGGAGTGGGCTCATGTCACGTACACTATACTTAACGGGAACGACGCGTGGTATGCGTTTTGGTCTAGAGGGTCAAGGTAAACCTACGTACTGGATGAGATCCACGGCTGGGGCGTGGCACGCTGCGTCAAGTAGACACTCGGTAATTGATGCTTATGATGCGGTCACTTCCCTTGAGATGGGTCTGACCCTGTGCACCATGCTTCTGTCTTGGAGAAAGTGAATGCAGCTCCGCACACATGGAGTGAGTAGGACCCAGCTTCCCGGCTCGTGGTCCCGTACAAGGCTACAAGTCATCCTGACTTAATTTAGCCTGCTTTCATTGCGAATAGGTGGGCGTGCACGTACTCGTTGATCTGTCCCCCCCAGAAAATACTCCTATCCACCGAATTGCCTGCTTGCCATATCCACCGTAGAGCGTCGCCTTTGGCTGTGGAGGCAGTGGGAGAAGACAAAATGAGGTGATTGTTGTCAAAACCAACGCACGACGTCGGTGTGCACTACTAGGGTGGCGGAAAAAACCTCGCGGTCCATAAACACGTGATTTCTCTCTCAGCGGTCCAATTGTGAAGGAAAAGCGGCTCAAGACCAGCTCAGGAGAGTTGTAGAATCAATGCGAAAGAGGTATATCTCGACTGTGCTACCGATCCAACGTGAAATCATTGTCACTCTGAGCCATGAACGAATCGCCAGCTTCGAGGTGCGTGGCGAGTTCAGAAAGGCTGGGGTCAACCGCCGGCTCGTCAAGCCAGGTGTCATCGACGTCATCGAGCTTGTTCTCAACGTCCGCGGCTGGGGTCGAGACTCCCGCACGAGCAGGTGCGTCAACAGCCACTCACATCTCCAACTGCCCTGCACTTCGTGAAAAATGAATCGATCAAAAACATTCGACTGAGGTCTATGCAAGCGCGAACGATCATCTTATCTTATCTCATCCTCCTGATGCATACCTCCCTTTCATCGACAATCTCTTTCATGCTACGCCTATATAGACCTTTCCTTGCGTCCTGATCCCCTGTCCTGCTTCTTTTCCCATCACTCACATAGAGCTCGTTAGTCCTTTGGACTCGAGATTTCTTCTTTCTCCCACCCCTCATATTCACTTACCCCTCTTCTGTTTTTACTTTTTCTTTCTGTTATGTTCTTACATTTGGCACTACTCTCGTGTACACTCGCTCCATGCCGGCTTGAGTTCAGCCTCCCATCGCGGAGTCCGTCCGAAAGAGCTCGGGCGACCAAATACATCTATTTGCCCGCAAACTCCACGGACTCGTGCCCTCTATCCTGAGCCCCGTGATCTCCCTACAACTCGAGTCCCCTTCCTCTCCTCCTTTCTCATCTCGGGAGCCAGGCATAGACTCTCCTACCAGTCCTCCCTCGACACCTCGTAACTTATGTTACCGGTAAATAATCGTTAGTCCCGCTGGGGCCTCCCCGATCCTTACGGGAAGTCATCCAGTATACAATCATTATATACAAAACCTGAGCCTGCCCCGTCACCGCTAAAGGCGACAGAAAAGACCCAATGAAGTTACAGTACATGAAAGCCCAAGAGAATATGATGTTACAGGTGTGGTGACGGTGCAATGGCGCAGGGGGTATTTTGACGAGGTCCAAGGACGACGATGCTTAGGATAAGCGACTTCGGAAGCAAAGCGAGTTCGTGACAGTGGTTAAGCAGGCAGGATATCGTTCAAGCCAGTGGGTTGGTATGTGGGGTGATATGCGAGATATGTGCGGTGATGACGGGCAATGGGGCGGCGATGATGATGCTGAGGATGCTGAGAATGATGACGATGGCGAAGCACGACACGGGATGGCTTTCAAACGGGCACTGTCGTCGGCGCTGAGAACAGGAACAGCCGCTTCACCTTCTCCTCGATCTGGACTTCCACGTCGACCTCGACCTCGACCTCGGCACCATCCACGATACGCTTCTCCTTCCGCTTCTCGATCCTCGTCTTCGGCGGCAGGCGCATGATAGGGTATGTCTTGATGTTGTCGTAGGACCACGAGCGAGCTGTCAACAAGCGATAATGAATAAAGTGGACGGTGCAGAATGGATAAGGAACTTACATTCCACAGTAGGGCGCTTGATCGTTTGAGGAAGTGACGAAGCGCCGTCGCATCTCTGCGTCCTGTCATCCTCGTCATTGCTCCAGTTCGCTCGCGATCGGGGAGACTTGGTACTCCTACTCGATGTCGACCGTTGGCTCAACGGCGACGCACTCGATGTACCGCTGTTGACCCGCATCATCACCTGAGGTACAAGCAGCTTGCCCTCGGCGCCACGCTTCAAGAGCGACCGCTCACGCTTCTGCTGCGGAGGGGTCATGGGGAACGAAGATGATGAAGAGGGGAAAGTGGACAGGGGAGCGGGGGATGTCGACAGGCATGTTGACGATCCTGAGTTTCTGCGGAAGGACTGCGAGAATTGGGTAAGGAGCTCGGCGTCCGACTCGGAGACTGCATGTGTCGGAAGCGAGGCACTTGTTTGAGCGCGAGGGGCTGAATGTGTCAGGATCGACTGGACAGCTCGTGAGGACCGAGTGGCAAATGAATTGTGGGTGACGCGCGTTGAGGAGTCCGGCGGCGTGATGCTGTATACGATGGCACGCCAGGCGTTGGAACCGTCTGTCCAGCCGGGGATGGGCTGGCGGGGCTCCGTCGAGGTTGTGAGGTGACCGTACGACCCGCGCTTCTGCGACTTCGCACAGAGCTCGGAGGCGATGTAGCGGGCGGCCATCATGATGCCGCTGCAATACTCGTTCGGACTCCGGCAAGGCACTGGCGTGTCGTCCTCGTCGATGGGGGCTGGAGGGGGAAGAGGGGGAAAGTTGTATATCGCGGCGAGAGTTGCAAGAGAAGGAGACATGGGGGTCGTGGGTGGCGCAGACTCGACGGACGATTGGGACTCGATTGAGGAGACTATAGAGTCACTAGACGAAAAGGAGTCCGGCGAGGAGGTTGACGACCGTTGGGGGTTGAAATTGTGGGGAATGGCACGGTTTAGATCAGCCATCTGACACTCATCGGCGCAGTAGAGGGGTGTCGGCCCCTGGTCGATGACGGTGCAAAGCTTGACGGGGGCAGCGGGGATGGGTGGGGCTTGGGGCTTGGAGTCGGCGCGCTCGATAGAGCCGTTGGGCTTGACGCGACCGGTGCCCTGGACGAAGCCGCCGCGTTGGCGCTGTGGGCCACTCGTCGTTGTGCGGCGAACGTTGGAGGACTGGGGGGAGGAGGGCGGGGGGCGGGTGCGGGTGCAGCGGGTTGGGGAACGGGGATCTGGTAGCGTTTGGGTAGGATCTGCCTGTCGCAGACGGGACACCAGGAGGTATCGTTGTCCATGACTAGGAAGGGGGGACAGGTCACAGCGAGGAGGGGCTGATGTCCACGCTGTTGTGATGGCTGCTTCCCCAGATCGTGATCTGGTCCAAATCGCTTCCCGGCACGGTGACCATGGTCCCCGCGGTTATTGTCATCACTTACCAAATCTCCAACTCATTTCCCCGTAATCGGTACTTTCCGTTTCTCCGCTGGGTATGGTGCACTTGAGCCCTATCCTTGTCTCGGCCCATGCCGTTCCGCTCTCCTCCTCCTCCTCTCCGTCCCCGCCTCGGTCTTTCCTCGAATTACCATATTGTATCCGCCTTTTTCTTCTCGCCGTTTGCTGATACACTTGGGAGCCCAACCTCATTAGTCCATTTCATTGATCATTCCGCGCATGTTCTGGCTCCCAGTGGCAAGCCTGGTCGGGCTCGTTGCTTCAATGCCTGCCACGAACACCCTTGTCCATTTTCTGTTGAGCAGCCGACGCGACTATTACCACTTATAGCAACTTACGTAATCCCATGTCTTTTTCCCGATTTTCTTCCCCCACACCTCAGTGCGTTCAATATCACTGAGGTGTAAGTACCTACATTATTCACTCGTTATGCATTACTCATACCTCGTAGTGTACCTGTCATTATTATTGTAGGTATACTCAAAAATATCCAGTGCGTTCAAAATCACTGAGGTTGTACCTGTCATTATCATTCTAGTCCCAACTCGATCCCATCTCGCGACCCTGTTCCGTTACCCCGGTCCACTGCTCAACATTTTCCACCGTGGAGACTCCCTTTATTAACGTACGAGAGGACCGGGATGACATTTTCGCGTTATTCTGACGCGAAGAACGTGGCCTCCCGCGCATACACTGCCTCTTTTCCTGACCTTTACTTACCCTACGGCGTCTGACTCAGGAAATTGCCGAGACCTGAAGTACTTACAGCATCTTCCACTTGGAAGGCCCTGTATACTGACTAGGTCTACGGCTTACGATCATCATTCACCACGACTTTATAGCCGGGCATTTCATGCCTCGGACTCCATGCCTCCTCAAGGTCGGGCTACACGTAAAGCCCATATGTTTCAGTCCCTCACGGCCCTTGAAAGTTGCCGCGGAATTCCTGGGGTCTGAATGGTATACATGGCGCTGCTCTCTTCCTAAAGTGACGTTCATTCGTCGACTTTCGATATGAAACCATCAGCGATAGGATAGTTTGAAATTCAGAAAGGGTTGTGGCGGGATTGTGAGTATGGCCGCAGGAGTTTCAGGCGCACCCCGTCCTCCATTCATCTCGGGACCCTAGTATAAATGCTCCATGTCCACAAACTGGCAGACCAGATCCCGCTCCTCCTCATACAGCAATCCAAATGTCGAAATCCTCTCAGGTGGGTCGTCTGTGGTTGTTTCCTTTCATGCTTTGAGTCTGCCATCGTAGTCCAACGCATCAGAGAACCGACCTCCCCGAGAGGATCCGAGGACGCCGAGACGAACACCTATGGCTTGTCAATTCTGTCGAGGTATGGTATCTCGGTTCTCCATACTCCCGGGCTGATACCGAGCTGGCTTTACAGGTCGTAGACTGAAATGTGACGGACTTCGACCATTCTGTTCTAACTGCAACCGGCGAGGGTATCCTTGTAACTACATTCCTGTGTGCGTCCAGTGCGCACTTCCTGCGCCTTTGCTCATACTGATGTCACCATTACAGGAACGCACCCCAAAGTTAAAATGACTGAAGCGGGCGCCTTTGTTCTGGGGTCGGTTGCCTTCCCAGCTCTCCGCCTTGGCATGTGATCTTGGACATTGCTACATGTCATGTCCGCTATTGCGTAATTACACAAGCTCTTATAACTCAGATACATACGTTGTCAGATAGGATATCCTTATCAGAAGCTTTGGGAAACGTCTTCCCCACTTCGGCGTCTTCTGACACAGCTGAACGACCTCCCAGGGTTGTGAGCAATTCTAGCTCTGATCGTCCAATCGGATATGATAGCTCAGCAGTGCTCGTGTCGCAGGGACGAGTGAGAACACCGCGGGGCAATCTTAAAAGACGGCTCGGATGCAGTCCTTCGCCGCCATGCGAGGCGAGTTAGGAAATTGACGTTCCATCTTCTGCAAAAAAAAAAAAAGGGCGTTGATCCTCCAGTCAACAGCGATTAGTACAGG
The DNA here is from genome assembly GCA_026008595.1 of Lyophyllum shimeji. Classification (NCBI taxonomy): domain Eukaryota; kingdom Fungi; phylum Basidiomycota; class Agaricomycetes; order Agaricales; family Lyophyllaceae; genus Lyophyllum; species Lyophyllum shimeji. The sequence goes on from BRPK01000032.1 coordinate 10,893, forward strand.
TTTTATTCGCATCACCAATCGCGACGGGGATTGTCTCGCTCAAAAAACTGCGCGGTGAAGTCTTACTAGGAGTACTGGAAGGGGTAATTGCCGAGTGATCGGCGACTCTCAGACTTCCAAGTGCCCTGCTGCCCAGCCGTGATTATCGTTCTATGGAAATCCTGAGCGGTGCCATACTTGCGACCTCGTGCTACTTGTCACTTCTTCATGATTCATCTCCGAGTCCGCATTGCAAAGCAGTCTTAGAATAGAAGGTTGGTTACAAAAGTGCGTCCCTCGACACGGGTCTCAATCTGTCACTCGTTTTCTCTGCAAGAGCAGAGGACAGTGCCAGCTGTCCACGGTCGACTTTGCGAACGACTGCAGGTCGCTTTATGTTTGACTTGAGGACCCCATCGGGAAGAAACAGCCCATGAATAGGATCGTCGGCGTCCTCTGTGATATATGCATTGGTAGGTAAGGTAAAATTTCGACTTGCCGCTGTGCGTGGTGATGTCGACTGACGCCGGAACGTGACTGGATGGAGAGTAGGCGGTCAATTTCTGCGATTTGAGCGTAAAATGATATGAATGTTCGACTCCGAGCGGTGTTGTCAATGACCCGGGTGACCCGGGTCAGTCAGTAAAGGTCAATAGATCTGGGGTCTGAGTCCGCAAGGGAAGGTCAAGGTGATTTTAAAGCTCCTTAAGATGATGGCCCATCATGCGGCGCCGTGTAGGGAGGAAGGCAGACTATCGAGGCCAGCATGCACGTATCAAGACATTGGTTTACCTTCGGTAGGATACTGTATGTTCAATGTAAAGTAACATGGTGACAGAGTAAGGACCTAGCTAGATCACGAGAGTTCAGTCAGCGTCGGCGTGCGAGTGCGTGAGCAACGGCTGAACCAGATGATGTTTCGAGACAGCATAAATGCATAGTGAGCGTCCGTCATATACTACATCGAGTGGTACAAAATAGAGGGGCTTCAGGAAGTGGGGTAGGTAAATGAAGAGCATGTAACCGCGGGGTACATACGGGACTCGATGGCTTGAGAGACGAAGAATACAAGTAAGTAAAAGATGAAGGCACTGCCCCGTGTATGATGTGCAGTACATTCCTGGGGTCTAGCAGGGGACGGCACATCCTCATAGACGGCAGAACACGTCCGTGGCGAGGACGTGCTTAGGCCCCCATTACCCGGGCATTCGTATCGGGATGGCAGGGATGTCCTTCCGCCAGGAGCGAGGATGGCTAATTTCGAACCGAGCAGCCCCCCTTCGTATCAAGGACGTCGCCTCGACGAGGAATCGTAATCGATTCCTCGCGCTCAGTGCTAACTTATGGGATCGGCGTATCTATACCGAGATACGCTACAGCGTCTACAGATATCTGTAGCCGCTGAGGAAACCATCATCAGGTTCTCGCAGCCGTTGGATGACGTTACCATCGACGAGGTGGCAATGTTCTACGCGGAGCGCGGCGTGTCCATCAAAAGGATGGACGACGCTTTCGAATACGGTCTCAGCTGGCTCAAAGACTACCGAGCCAAGCACGCCGACGAGCCGGAGATCGACGAGGCAATCGCTCGCATTAAACAGCGTAATGCGAACGCCATATTGCCGGTACCAGCGGGCGCCATCGAGTGGTGGAACCCGAAGGCTAAGCGGCATACAAGGGCACCCGCACAGCCTATTATGTCGTGGAGTGTAGGCGCCGCGAGCACCTCGAACGATATGCTCAATTCTGGGACTTCGATGGCAGCAGAAGGCCATGCTTCTGCCCCTTCATCATCATCCATTGCCGGACCGTCGATGACTGCGCCAGGCGTCGTCGGTCAAGTGCCAGACCTCGGGACTGGCGCTAGTGGCATGTCATCATCACTACCGACCGGCGCCGCAACGTCGTCATCCACCGCGCTGCCGCCGAGTGACGTTACCGACGTCGTGATGAGCGACGGAGGCGTGTCTTCAGGACACGGCTCCACGAACGAACAGGATGAGGATGCGTCTTCAGGACACGATCCTGTTTGGTGTAACAATCGCTGCGCCACGCTGGATGAAGTCCGGAGCAGCATCATATGGCGAGTGATCCAGAAGGCTAGTCCCATGCCACTCTCTAGGCATCCAAAATACCAGCGCATTTGCGGCAGCCTCAATCCTAAGTCCATACTTCGCCATGAAGAAATTTCCACCAGCATCAGGGCCCTTGTTGCACGAAAGCGTCCAAGCGAGCCCAAAAAGGTGGGGTTGATATTCAAAGTGAATTCCTCTGCTCAGTGCCGGTTAGTTAGTGCAAATGAGGTGCGTCGACTGCCTGACCGGGAGTAATTTTGACCGAAAATCCCAGCAGGAGGAGCCAGTTCAACGTTGTGGAAATCGAAGGTGGCGTCACCCAGCACCACGGAATATGTTCCTGAGGAACCTTCGCTGGCCATCTGGCCGCTCCCATCCATCCGCCTGATCCCCAACTGGGTCAGGAAGGTGTCGAAGTCATTGATAACCTCCTTAGGGAGCCGGCTGCGGACCATTTGCCACAGCAATGCAAAGACAGAGCTACACTTCACGTCCATTTGTGCTACTGCAGTCACATCGCGCTTTCGTCCCGTAAGGTTTTTTGCCCAGTGGAAAGCTGGCCGGTTGAGCTTTCCTGCGTTGTAGCCAACCTGGGAGAGTTTGCCAGGGTCCTCTTTCTGCTCGTAACCAGTTACAAATGATCCTAGAGAGAGGAATATTGAAGCACACTCACCCTGATATTGGTCCGCTGGGGAAGTGCTTCGGCAACTATGGCTTCTGCCCATTTAACTGCTTCTTCGGGCGTTCGCACCGGCCCCCGATGAGGAAGAGAGGTACGCCGACGTCACCCTGTTTCTTACGCGTCTCGGTGCGGGAGAGCAAGGGGGACGGTACTGGTATGCGAGGAACCGGGTGGATGAAGTTGAAGACGGGAAGGAGGCGATGAGCAGGAGTAGGTTGGGGGGTTGTGCTGGAGGGCAGAGGTGGAGAGGGGAAAGCGTGAGCTGGGAGAACAGGGTGGAGGAGCGGCGGGTGGAGAAGCGCAGGTGAACGAAGAAGATTTCCCGCCACATCTGGAGTCAGCCGAAGACCCTCCCGCCCCTCACCACCACGACAAGATCCCCACATTCTGGGCGACGGTTAAGACCGCGTGGCCGACCATCCCACACAAAACTGTCGTCCTCCTCGGCCTGCTCGTCTGCGCCCTCAACGGCGCCGCGACACCCCTTTTCTCGTTCCTCCTCTCCCTGCTCCTCGTTGTCAAGGGACGGTATACGTACTTCCAGATGGTCGAAGCACTCAATCTGGTCGTGTTCGCCGTCACCATCGGGCCCGCAGCTCATGGCTTTCAGTATGTTTTTTCGTCGGCAGGAGTTCATCCAGCGTCTAACAGTTCTCCGCAGCCCAAAAAAAAATCGCAAAGTCCCTCGAGGCAACAAGCGACCTCAACAAACTGCTCATACTCTCTTCCAACAAGCCCTCCAACTCCACCGGCTCCCTCCGCCCCATCTTCGCCAACGACGACGCCGCCATCACCTTCTCCAACGTCTAGCTCACCTACCCGTCCCGCCCCGACGTCCCGTGCTCCGCAGTACCAATTTCACCACCACCCCGGCGAGTCCATCGTCATCGTCGGCGCCTCTGGGTCTGGAAAATCCGCCATCACGGCCCTCCTCTGACGACTCTGCGAGCCCGACTTGGGGTGCATCACGCTCGGCGGTGCACCGCTGGGCGATATCGAAGCTACACATCTCCGGCACCACTTGCATAGGGTCTCAAAAGCATCTGTTTTGCATTATACTTACCGATAGCGCAGGTCCTGTCGTACAGGCCGGCGCATTTGATGAACCCAGCATGCTTCCGGATTACTTCGCCGTCTCTACGTCCAGAACGGCGTCGTCATCCAGAACTCGAAGGTCAACATCCCCCGGCATGACCGCTTACGACTCTATCACGGACGCATTCTGTGACGCCCAGAAGTCCGCCTTCGGCGACAAGACTCAGTTCCAGAGCGAGGGTGGCCGCTGGCATGGGCAAGGCCGCTGCCCACGGCACAGTTCTCGTCATGTCCATCTGGGACGACCCCGCAGCTAACATGCTCTGATAGCACCTACCCCACGGACGGCGACGCAACCAAACCCAGTATCAAGCGTGCTACCTGCGTCACCACCTGCGTTGTCCCGACCGATGTCGAATCCCAATCCCCCAAGGCCTCCGTCACCTACTCTCAACATCCGGTTCGGCGACATCGGCTCGACCTACACCGGCGGTAGCTTCGGTACTACCCAGCCTCTGACTAGCTCGACCACTAGCGGGGGCAATCCTTCTGCGACCCAAGTCAAGTACCGTCAATGGTGCGTTCCTTCGTTTGTCCCCTTCCGCGACCGATGCTGATTCTCCTAGGCGTCCGTCCCCCCTTTCCCGTCCATCATTCATGGACGCCTACTTCGACAACGGCGGGAACATCCTGAACTGCAGCGTCCGCGTGCGGCGGGACCGCTCTGTCGCGTACACCCTCTCCACCACAAAGGAGTTGAAGGGGCGCAAAGTCAAGCTGCTCCGTGATGAGGACCCATGTTCGAGTTCGTCGCGCGGGAAGTCGGAGTGTGTGGGGTTTATTTCGTGGAGGGAGAAGGCGGTAGGGGTGTTTGGACAGAGGAGGAGGGTGCGGGAGGTTAGGAGGTGGAGGTGGGGGTGGGGAGGGGCGTCGCGGTAGTCGTCCGGGAGGTTCGAAGTGCGGCTGAGCGGTGGTTGAAGCCGCTGCTGTTGTTTTTTTTCTTTACATATGAGTACTGGAAGTGGGCGCCGGAGGGTAAGGAGTTTAATTTTTGGTACGACAGCGAAAGTCGGTGGAAGGTCTGTCTATCGGAGATGCCTGATTGGTTCGCCGTCGGGTTGACTCGAGATCGGGCATCAGGTTACTGAGATGGATCATCGACGTTCTAAGCTCCACGGCGGCACGGTTCTTGGTCCGCGAGCGCCCCTCGCTCTTCAGCCAGGGTGAGCCGCCGTCGCTGCAGTGGACGAAGGCGGGCCTCGAGGATGATGAAGGGTTCTTGACTTGGCGTTGGTATACCGTGAGGCTCAAAGGCAGGATGCACTGGTACGTGTGCGCCGGTTCGCATCACTGGTCGATAAGATGGGATTGAATCCATGTTTGACTCTTGGACATTTGCGTTGGTTCGGTCGCAGATGGGCAGTTCTGGCGGATCAGTCTGCACCTAGTTCGGAGGAATCTCGACGGCGGATTATTTATGGACACGATCCAGGAAAGACTCGGACACGTTGAAAGGATGGATGGATGGATGGATGGACGTACATGCATGCACGGAGTAGGTAAAGGGCAAGTAGACAGGACTTCAAGTGCCTCGAGGGAAGGCGGCGACGGATGCGGGATCGGAGCAGCGCGGGTATAACTTGCGGAGGGGCTGAACGAGCGCGGTGGTCGAAGGCGTCGAGTGGACAGGGGGCGGAAGGCGGGCATCTGCAGGGACCAGGAAAGGGACGGTGCGCGTGTAGGGGGTGAACTTGTATGGAGGGCGGGCCGATGCGAGGAGCCGTCTGGAGGGACGAGCGAGGAACGTCTCCGGGCCTGTGAGGGCTTCTTTCCTTGCCCGGATGGGCTGAGGGCGGACGGTGGTGGTCTTTTCGTGGTGCAGCAGCCGATGTCAATACACCCATCGCACCAGTTCTCCTTCCACAGCCTCGGGGAGGACTATCATGCGCTCATCCGGTGGAGCCACTTCGACATCGGCGGGCTCAAGCGACGTCCGACGCGAAGGGCAAGGGAGTGCCTACTCAGCCGGCGGCGGCGCTGGGTCAAAGGCTTCGCAGCGCACCGCAACGTTCGGTGCCGCACCCTCTCCTCGTCGTACGACAAGCCGCTCACCTCCGCGCTCAGCCACGAGCTCGACCACGCACCCGCGATCGGCGTCCTGCCTACGCTCCCGAACGGCGCGCCCAGCTTCCACCCGCAGTCGCTCAGGAACACCATCCCGATCCACACGATCGGCGATGGGATGGCTCAGAGCCTGGGCCGCATCCGGTGGGAGGTTATCGGAAAGGTCACGTGGCCGAGGTCGAGGCAGCGCCCGCACCCGAACCGTGCGGGTTATCCGAGCATGAGGATTCTTCGGGCGGGTAAATAAAAAAGAAAGAAAATTGATGAGAGCCGCACGTACCCACCCACACCGCGCATCGTCATCTGTGCGTTGGAATTAGGCGTTTACCAGGGCCTAGGCAGACGACGTGATCTGGGAACGCAGCGACTGCGCCAGGCGGAAGATCCTCGAGAATCCATGGCTCGCAGCCCTGCGTCGCGCGTAGTATGCTTCCCCAGGGGTCTCTGCGCCCACGCATCGGAGTGTGTGATGGAACCTGTCCTCGGGACGGATTTGATCAGCCAAAGGGCGTGTGACGCAATGAGTATGTGGTCCGACCACAACTGAGGTAGTGACCATTCAGAACGTCGTGAAACTGGCTCAGTAGCGTCGGAAAACTCACTCAGGGTCCACTGGGGGCTGAGGGGCCACTTGGAATGCGGGGACGCGTGGCATTTGTCGACGCAGCGTTCGAAACCGCGACCGCGTTGCTTCAGCGGTGTCTTCATCTCTTGTAGCGTCGTTCAAACACAACCGCAGTCCACGTGGCTGTCCGTCGGACGTTGCACGAAGACCCTCAGCTCACCGCCGCTGTCATGTCATGATTGGGACAGCGAGACCGAGTTTGCAGTTGAGTCATCCCTAGCAGCAAAGAGAATTCCGCGGGGGATGTGTGTGTAGCCAGGCATCAGCAGGTAACGCGATGTGGGTGGTTGGACGTGGTAGCGCGCAATCCCTGCGAAAAATGTGTCACGGTAAAAGTGGACCTTCCCGATTTAGAATTAGCTCTGCACACCCGCCTTATCTCGGCTTTATCGGCTCCAGTCCTGAACCTCATCGACGTTCTCGAGCTTGACATCGGGTGTAAGACAAGAAATATAATGTTAAGTGTATGTACATTAATCAAATGAGTCGGCTAGGTACGATAATCGAGTCTGATTAGTAAATTGGACATAGCGCGTGGTCTTAACCTTCCATCGTCGGCACGCCATCGTCGACGTCCTCCTCAGCAGCCTCTCGATCCTCCCAATCCGGTTGCACAGGTATATCCTCCGGATGCTCTATACTGCCTCCTGCAGCATCAATCCGTACCACAGGCTTCGGCATCTTGTTATAAGCCTCGACAAGGACGATGAGGTGAGTGAGTTTATCTTCCCTTTTCATCTTCGTAACAGGTCCTGTCATGCAGCTTTGACTTGAGGATCTTAACATTGAGAAGCGGCTCGACGGCATCAATCTCGCGCTCAAACTCCTCCTTGAGTCAGCGCCGGGGACGCTGAGCCCAAGGGGGACAGTCCTGTGGAAGAGAGCAAGCAGTCCCTGGCGATCGGCGGCGATCGCCATGATTGCCTGGTGTCAGACATTGATGCTTTGGGCAATAGAGGCGCCGCAGCTCGGTATTCCACGTCAGTCCAAAGAATTCCAGGACTGGACAGCCATCAGGCTTAGACAGGCAGGCCTCTTTATCGACATGGCATCGTTTCAAGAGGATTTGCATGCGCGAGGGTAAGCACTTGTGAGAAGGTTGCTCGTACGTACAACCTGGTAGGTCATCCCAGGCTTGACCCAGATCAAGCTTTCGGCTTCGGCGCAGCGGGGGTTTTCTGGCTTTCGATGGGACATGGTCCCCACCCAGGATAGCAGCCTTTGGCCTTCGAGAAGGGTGCTTCTTGTGGGATGACTTCTCTACATGCTTCGGCAGGTTTTCGACCGGTTCGTAGTTTATTTTCTTATACATTCGGAGTTTCGATGGGGAAAACTTTGGAACCTCGACCCAAAGCAACTGTCAAACAATATCAGAATGAAGTATGCAGAGGAGCTAGTGCCACCCACAGTGCGCCTATAGCCATTGGAACGAGGAGCAGACTCTTCCAAGCCATGCATAGCTTGACCCTCGTCTCCGGTCGACGAGGACCCCATGCCGCTTCCGCCATGTCTTCGGCGCTTTACTGACTCCAGAGTCAGCTTCTTTCTCCGCTTGTTCTGCCCTTGGGTGTCATGCCCAGCCTGAACCCATAGATCATTACAAGCAAGAGATGCATACGAAGCATTCAAACGTTAGGCAGTACGAGGCTCTCATCATCGGACTCCTCCGGTATAAAGTCTTGGTCACTCTCAATGTTGGGCATCTTCAACCAGAGTTTAATCTGCGGCGCTGGCAGGTCTGGGGTAGTAGCTGGCGACAAGCTGGCGATGTAGCGGTCAAGCAACTTGAAATGAGAAGGGAAGGACCGGAAGGACAGATCACCATTGACCCTGAACGCCAGCGGTCCAACCCTGCCAAACGCGGAGCTGGCTGAACTGGGGCTGGACGAGCGGCGGAGCTTGTCCATGCAAGATTCTGGGTTGCGGCAGGGGTCGGACTCCGGGGACGGTGAGCGGACGTAAGGCTGCACTTATCCAAGATGGCATTGCATGATGTATGTGCGAGTCATTTTGTTGTCTGTATCGCGTTACCTTTCGCTACTCTCGTTTCTGTTTGTCCTACTCTCGAGTTGTTGCTATTCTTATTCTCGGAGCTCTGCATTGCGACTGTCTGTACCTTTATCCCAATGTTGTACATGCATTCGCAAGACGGTACCCTATACAATTTGCACAGTCATCAATGGTACTAACGCTCATGTCAGTCCATGTTCGACGAGCACCCGCCAGCTCTGCAGTATCATTTGTTTCGTTTTGTAGAAGCCTTCGTCATTCCAGTCTTTAGCAGCATCTTCACCTTCCCTTACCCTTCCCATCCATTGGGCGGTGAGCCCCGCAACGCGAGTGAATGCGGGGTAAAACACGTGGAGAGACATGGCCCGCCAACGCGTCCCAGAAAATGGAGAGCACGCCCATGAGACCACCAGCAGACAATTGCTGCGGGACGGGAAGGGCCACAGGAAGGGTGGCAGCGGCCCGGTTCAGCCAGCGTAATGCAGTGTAGAGGCACCAGTCGTGACACACAGGTCCGCTAGCTGGCCGAGGTCCGGCGGTGCGGGGGTGCTTGCTGCGACGGTGCTTGAGAGGAGTGGGTGTGGGATGCGTGTATCGCGGCGACGGAGCAGGCGAACGCTCCGATGAGGTTCTTGGTAGACCATCTGAGTGTCCATGTGAACGAATTTCCGACCACACGGGCAGGAGAGCGTGACGAGAGAAGTACAACGTTCGTCTTCGGGGCAGCTTGATCGCGCGTGACATGAGAGGATGCACGGGCGGTTGGTGTGCGGGGAGGCTAGACAGATGGATTAGTAATGAAAAGAACGAAGGACAACAAACGATACTTACTATTGTTTTCGAGACTTGCCGCAGGGCGCAGTACGCGGCTCACATCTGCCGCCGTGGCACAGCCGCTCGCAGAGGTGGAACCTCACAGTCCATCAACCTTCAAAAGATGTCGGTTATCCTTGTGCCGAAAAAGAGGCGAGAATACGTACTTTCCACAAACGGTCCCGCACAACACCTTTTCCGTCTCCAAGGAGCACCGCACATTACTAACCATCTCTTCCCACACGCACACTACTTCGTCGCCAGGAACGGGCACGGCGGGCATGGCCGCGGGTCTTCACAGCACCGATGCTGACTCTGCAGGTGTCCGCGAAGTGGGGGCAGGCGTGTGCACTGATAACTGCAACGCATCTGCGTCCTGCAGGGTATTGGCGGCTCAAGGACCGCCCAACCACAATGTCACACATGTCCTCGAACGACCGCATCAAACACGGGCGACACGCGCCCTTATGGTCCCGTTCCCCGCAGCTGTGCAGCTGACACCCCAACATCTTCCTACACACCAGATCGCACTCATGCAAGCCGCCCCGCTCCTCACCTATGCCGATCTCACCCGGAGCACCGTGCACGGCTTGTCGCGAAGAATCTCGTCAGACTCGCGCAGCGCACAACAGCGCAAGCTGCGTGTGCTGTCGCCACAACGGCATGGACAGAGGCATGGACGGACGACGAGGACGGCGCACGGCGGGTAAGGCCCGGCATAGCATGACGTGGTGCAGGCGCGCTCACAGCCTGGGCCCTACGAGGGGCTTGCGGCAAGGAGAGGGCTAATGGAAGAGCGAGCGATGGAATGCGCGCCGCAGGGGCAGCCGATGACGAGGGATGATGAGAGGGGGCATATTCAGCATCGGGAAAACCTTACATCCTGAAATGGATCAGATTATTGATCACCGACACAGATATTGCCGTCTGATAGTAATTCGGAAAAGAGGGCTCACCGAAGCTAATACTTGGCTAGTCCATGAGACGCCGAATAAATTAGTGCAAAATTAGTTACAACGGTAAGCTGGCCTGTGAGACGGTGCGTTCAAAGCTGAACGCGTGCACCGCCGAAGCTGACGTGCAAGAGGGTGCGTTCGAAGCTGAACACGTGCACCGCCGAAGCTGGCGTGCAAGAGAGGTGCCCGAAACCGGGCAGGGTTCGCGTTGCCGAAGCTGGCGTGCGAGACGGTGCGTTCGAAACTGAACGCGTGCGCTGCCAAAGACGCACCCACTCACACTCATAGCTCCTGCAACTAGGGACAGCTGCCATTGCAGCTTCCGCAGTGTACAGGAGCGGTGAGTGGTGAGGATGGATAGTGCTGTCTTCGTTGTTGTGCTGACCCTCGTACGCGTTGTGCGCCAGTGTCTTGTGCGATGCGCACCGTGGATGGTGGCAGCAACATGGGGGCTAGTGGAGGCAGCCGGCAGTGCAGCGGGGCGCTTGTGGGGCCGGTGACATGACAGCCACCATCTGGGGGATATGGCGGCAGTGAGTTGTTGCCAGTGCACGCCGCCAACGACGTACCTGGCGGCTCTCCCCCGCCTGGGGTCTGCCCTCATGCCTCCCTGTGCACTCCAGTTTCGTCCATCGGGGTGTCCGCGTGTCTTGTGTAGCTTCATGTGGATGGCAGAGGGAGAAAGGCGGCGGCGGTGGGTGGTGCCACGATGATCGTGGTCGCAGACCAGTTTGCTGGTGCACGTTGATGCCAGTGCTAGGCCAAACACCAGTTCCACGGATGACATAACCATGACCGCGCGACTTCGAGCAGATTCGGGCGGATCCGAGCAGATTCGAGCGGATTCGGGCAGATTCGAGCGGATTCGGGCATATTCGAGCGGATTCGAGCAGATTCGAGCGGATTCGGGCAGATCCGGGCGGATTCAATCATTTCGGCTCACAGAGTTTTTTGCTGCCTCGTCGCCGAACTCTCATTGCTCACGCTGTCAATATGAATAGCACCGGAACTTCTGACCAGGGACAAGGGAGAGATACACCAGGTCAACACATATGTTCGGTTTGAAACTCCCACTTGCTGATCTCTGATGTGGTAGGAGGGAATTTGAACAAGCCGACCGATAAAAGAGTAAGGCCGCTTGATTGCATTCATTTTGACCAGCTGACGTCAAGGTTAAGACGGGTCAGAGGGCTGTAGGCATTCTTCTTCATACATGGAGATGTAAACTGACATTTAGTTTCCTCACAGCCCTGTCAACATGTTTGCAGGTCATGCAAGGACTTTACTACACGTGGGTCTGCGCTTTCGGACCATCAAGGAAACCGCAACATCCATAAAGACTGCCATTCCGACTGTCCTGGGTACATCTATCTCAGTGGGAAGGCAGCCGAAAATAAAGGATCCGCCCACAACAAGCGCACAAATGACTCGGATGAACGCAAAAACGACAAGGAACATATTCCGGAAATACCACTCCGGATCCTAATGGTCCTCCCTTCGGACTTCGATCATCCCACCACTATCGGGCGAAACAGGACATACGAAATGACCATCCCCTTTGCCATGGACGCAAAATTAAAAGCACAACTAAACAAGTATATCCCTGGTTTCTTGAAGCATAGTAAATATAAGGCTGGAACCCTGCAGACAAACGCTTGGGTAGGCGCCTCATACTGGTTGAGTACTTGACGTTGACTTCCTTCACACCAGTTAATGTTGTTTTACTTTATCGTCGATGGTGATTTGGTCGGGGACGATGATGGACGTTCCCGAATGAGCGGGGTTATTGTTTCTTACGACCAGTTCCTGAGGATGGACCAGAGCGAACAGTTGAGTTTTGATCTCATCATGGGTTCGTTGGTCGGTAAGGGTGAGATGGGCGGAAGGTATGGGTTTTTCTTATCTTCATTCAAAATCAACGAAGGACTGACTATATTGTGACGTGTTAGCGAGGCAGAAATACTTCGATTTTGGAAGGATATGGAAGAACTCGAGGCGAAGATTCCGTTTTGGCCCTGTCTGAAGGAGCAGCAGCGCTACTATGGGAAGATTCAGACTGAGTCGGATTTGGACCACATTGCCCAGTCAGTGACAAACACAATGCGCCCTTTCTGGACCGACGTACCACCGAACGAGGGCCACTTCGTCGCAAAAAGGTAATGATCTCGTATACGGAATGGTTCTTTTCTGATCTCATTGTCTGTAGAACACATTCTGCTGATTCTAATCATGTTGTGGAATACACGCCAGGAATGGTTCTCCAGAACGCGCCTCCAGCCAAGTGGTTCTTTCAAAGGTGGAATCCCCTCATCACAAGTGTGGGGGAGGTAAAAGTTACAGTGGTTAACCAGAGGCGCGTGCTGGGTCGGGTTCTATGCAAACCTATAGAACGTAACAACGACGCCATCACGACTGAAACTGTCCGCTGGATTCACCCTTTGGACAAGCTTGGGACTCTGTGAGTACTGCCATATTCAAGCTATAGGACACGTATAACGCCACTCCCACAGCGACAATAATCAAATTTCACTATTCAACGACACTGCTGCACATGGACCTGATATACGCGGCCTGGAAGAACTCGATGCGTTCTGTGTGAAGACATTACAACATCTTTCGAGGATCGAGAGAACGCGTCAGACAGAGCCACTGTCCATAGATGCGTTGGCCCGTGTCGATGTGGCACTCTGGCGCCGAGAGGACGGCCGCCTGGACTACTACGTGAATGAGATCAGTCGTGGCACGGCTTGTGGCCTGATGGAACACCTGGCGACCGAGACGACCAGCATAGCCGTCATGGCATCGAGTGTTCGCGAGGGGCTGATAAAATCCTTTTTGCAGCACTGCAAGATGTATCCTGCCATCCCTCGTCGCCATGTAATCCCCTGTTGACGGTTTGTGAAACATGTGCTGGGGTTCTGCTGCTAGTGAAGATAAATAGATAATATTATGCCTGACAAGTTCTCTGCCACCTTACATACATACCTCTTGTTTCCTGTCAACTAAATGTCTCATTTTTCTTTCGTGATCCTCTTACGCTTGGTCGTGCGGGCCGTTGAACGGGAGGTCCGAGTTCAGGAAATCAGGGCGCGTCGGAGAGGAGCTGTAGGTCGTTGGGCTGGTTTTTGTAGTCCGAGGCGACGTAGAGCGCCATCATGCGTTGGAAGAATACTTTGGAGGCGGGGTGGAACGAGAAGAGGGTGTCCCGGGAGAAGTAGAAGAGCTCGCATGCGGACGAGTGCGGTGTGCCCTTCGTCGATGCCTTGGGAAGGATCGAGGCGTCCAGGCACAGGAGGGTGTTCAGCCATTTTTTGACCTTGTCCTAGGCGGAGTGTCGGATGGGCGTGTCGAGCTTGATTGCGCGCAGGGGGCGGGTTTTGGGGCAGGTTTTGTGATGGACTTTTTCGATCCACACTGCCAATTTATTCATGTCCGAGTGGATCCGTCCATTCCACGCTAATTGACTGTTAAGATACGTGAAATCAAAGTCAACGAGGCACTTGAAGTCCTGTCTACTTGCCCTTTACCTACTCCGTGCATGCATGTATGTCCATCCATCCATCCATCCATCCATCCATCCTTTCAACGTGTCCGAGTCTTTCCTGGATCGTGTCCATAAATAATCCGCCGTCGAGATTCCTCCGAACTAGGTGCAGACTGATCAGCCAGAACTGCCCATCTGCGATCGAACCAACGCAGATGTCCAAGAGTCGAACATGAGTTAAGAAAATCGAAAGAGCCACCATGTCCTTGAATGCGCGATCGTTCAGTCATACAGCATATTCTGTCCGCCGCACTCAGTCAGATCCATATTATCGACGAGTGACGTGAACCGGTGCACGCGTACCCGTGCATCTCGCCTCTTAGCCTCACAGTATACCAACGCCAAGATCAAAAACACCTCATCATCCTCGAGGCCTGCCTTCGTCCAGTGCGGCGACGGCGGCTCGCCCTTGCTGAAGAGCGAGGGGCGCTCAGGGACCAAGGACTGCGCCGCCGCGGAGCGCTGATGATCCATCGCAGTAACCCGGTGCCCGATCTCGAGTCAGCCCGACGGTGAACCAACTAGGCATCTGAGCTAGCCAGACCTTCCACCCGCTCTCACTGGCGTAGCAAAAATCAAACTCCTTACCCTCAGGCGGGCAACCAGAAAAAGCCGTGGCAAGGCCGCGCGCGTGCGTGTCGGTGCGTGGCACGGCCATGCGTGCGGGCCGTGCGTGCGTGCGTGCGTGCTAGCCGTGTGTCACCAAAACCATGCCTTAAGTATCCTAGATATTGAATCCAGAGACTGCGACGAAGTGGTAGAGCGGGAACGAGGGAGAAAAAAATTCCTAATGCCAGTGATCGAGGTCTACAGCCAATCTGCAGCGATCGGGGTCAATCACTGTACCGATCACTACTACTACTACTACTACCACTACATAGCCAGAATCGGGATTCAGGATAACTGTGCACACGAGATGCGTGCCAGTGCGTGGTAGGTGCGTGCCAGTGCGTGTTAGGTGCGCGCCAGTGCGTGGGCTGTGCGTGCCCGTGCGTGCCACCAGTGCGTGCCCATCCATGACATGGCGCGTGCAGGTGCGTGCAAGTGCGTGTCGATGCGGCGCTATTGTGTGACCTACTGGAGACAATAAGGAATTTTTTCAAAAGAGCTAGACTCAGTGAGAAGACTCACAGATGCGTCTTGGTGCATGTCCTCGATGGACAAGTATACGTCCAAAAGGTCTGTCACTTTAGAGAGGAAAATGTCCAATATTTGAGGTGATCACACCTTTTCTAAGTAAATTGATAACATACATTCATGTATAAACCATTGCTGATGCGCTCGTAGAGCACATCGGCTGTGAACAATTCGACGAAGAAGGTTGACCGTCCAAAACTCTCGTGTTGTTAAATATGGCAGAGTTCGAGCTTCCCCGCACTGAGTCGCCCACACTCTGCACCCTTCATTCTGGACAGTATTCGATGATACATGATGTAGTTTGAGTCCTTTCAACGCCTCAACAAGATTCGAATCCAGAAATGTGCGACTCAGTTGACGCGCAGACCGTGCAAGCTAGGTATACTTCCGCTCCGACAGCCGCTCGCCGCTTTCGGAGAACAACCCATCGCCCATCATGGTATCGCCATCATGGTCCTGCCCCAGCCCCCGCCCTCTTACCGTGCCAACACTCCCCAAATACAGCATAGTACTTGTTTGCGTGCGTGTACAAACCGTGCTGTGCGTGACAAGTCGGGGAAAGTACGTGCCACGCATGCACGCACCACCACGCACCGCACGTCCGTGCCACGGTAAAAAAACCGGTGCCCCTACACCAACGCTCTTCGTGCAGGCGGTGGTGCCACTCATATCGAAGAAGCTGGTGCCAACGTCGAAGCCGTAAAAAATGTGTGGCAAGCATCTGTCGGTGGTTCTCCGTGTAGGGTTCACATTGGCATAGACCGTGCCTAAGCTGTTGCTTTATGATTCCGGACGGTAATGGCAAAGGTTTTGGATGACCGGGCACTTGAAAACATGTACATCCATGAATGACACCTGCCCAATAGGTTTTCCGCTATCATAGCAGCTACTCAGTCAAGATCCACTGGTCCTGAACATCAGTTTTTTGTCTGCTGTTACTCAGCGACCAGCACGCGAACGAAAACGAGCGGAAACGCTCACAAAGAACAGCTCAATTGGGCTTCGTAGGCCTCGACGTTTCGGACTAGATGGAGCCATATCGAGCAAGGTTTTTGTAGGCTCGATTGTGCTGCTGGATTGCTTAGCATACTAGTCACTTTGCGGCTCGATTCATCTCAATTTTATTATCATTTTGAGCACTTTGATGATTTACTTGGCGATCGGACCAGACTTTACCTACGACAGCGAATTATGATTATGGACTGGAATATATCTAAATTCTTTTTGGCCAATATGCTCTTATAAGTAATCAATGAAATGCTACAGTGTATGAACGACCTTCTGCCCACCAGCGTTGGGGGATTCGGTGCTTGCATGTCGGTCCGTCGGAACGCTTCTGGAGACGATTCTTGGGCCTACCAGCTACAAAGTTTGGTCGGCCGTGCGAGAAAAAATGCCGGCGAGCTGGAAGCAGCTAACTTGCAATTGCTGACCAGACGTTTCGAGAAAGCTGAGCGCAAAGGTGCAACGTCCCCAACGTCTATGGGCCGGAAGGCGTATCAGAGATCAAAACTCATCACATGACATCATTGACATGCCATAAAATTAAATGGACGTGGGTAACGGTCACATGACCGTGCTGGGAACATGCCGTCGACAGTTCAACGTGGCTTCTGTCCTGCACACACACTGTGACACAGAACGCGCATCTAGCTTTGGATGCATGTTCTTGCGGCCAGTTTTGGCTTAGCACCCCCAGTGCGCCCAGCTTTAGGCGCACACTCTACATGGCTAGCTTCGGCCCAGAACGTGCATCTAGCTTTGGATGCATGTTCTTGCGGCCAGTTTTGGCTTAGCACCCCCACAGTGCGCCCAGCTTTAGGCGCGACCGTGTAGTAGGGCCCGGAGCCAGATTGCTGTCTTTGTTGCGTTTAATGCCGCCATGTATTCCTATGTATTCTGCCTCGACAGTTGATAGTGCGACAGTCGGCCGTTTCTTCGCCGACCAGGAAACGGAACCACCAGCAACGTCGAAGACGAAGCCACCCACCGAGCACCGCGAATCTGGATCCTGCGCCCAATTTGAGTCTGTCCAACCAACGAGGTCGATGGAATCGCTTCCATTCCTTCCGAGCACCAGTCCGAAACTGGCTGTCCCTGTCAAGTAGCGTAGGACCCGCTTTGCGGCCTCAAGGTGCGGTTTTCCCGGGTTTCCGCCAAATTGTGAAATGATCCCGACCGTGTATTGAATATCAGGCCGAGTGTGCGTCGCATATAGCAACGCGCCGATGATTTTGAGATAATGCAAGCCATTCGCGAATCTGGTGCATTCCGAACGCTCCCTCGTCGGTTTGAGGTGGTTGTGAGGCCGTGAGGTTTTGTTTGACAGCGAGCGGCGTGGAAACGGGCGCGCATTCAGACATGCTGAACCACGCAAGAATTTGGTGAATGTAGGCGGTCTGGTTGATGGAAATGGTGCGCGCTTTTCGATCCCTACTGATCTGGATTCCTCAAATATATCTCAGTTCTCCAGATCCGAAATCTCGAACTCGCGAGTGAGATCGGCCTTGAATTTCAGCATGAATTTGAGGGACTTCGCCGCCGCCGCCATATCGTCCACATACGCCAGCTCCATCATCACGATCTCGCCTCCTTGTCTCGAAGAATGTAGAGGCAATCGTCGACTCGACTCTTCTCGAAACCGAGCTTCGTCATGATCTCGTCGAACTTCGTCTTCCACTGCCGCCGCCTACTTTGAGCCCTCGGGTAGCTCGGAGACCCACTCAAAAGTGCCGGTCTTCTGTAGCACCTCGTACTCTGTCACGATCGCCTTCTCCCACTGCTTCGAGCATGTGGATTTCATCGCCTCCGCGTAAGTTCCTGGCTCGTTCTCAAAGGCTATAAATGCCCGATGTTGACCTTCACGTTCTATAGTTGTAGCTTCGTTGTCTGGGGTCAAGCCGTAACGCTCGACGGGGGCGCGAACACGTGTGGGGTGGTCTCTTGGAGGCAGATTGGCCCCTGCGCTGGTTTGGGTGCTTTCGCTGGTTCGGGTGCAGACTCGGGGGTAGGTGATGTTGTCGGAGGTAGAGCTTCGGCAGAGAGTGGGTGCAGGTGTGGGCATGGCTTTAGCTGCGTCGTCTTTCGGCACTAACCCATCCAGACCTTCCTTCGTAGGTGCAGTCCCTCCCGTCTCGATTACCGCCAGATCCCAGGACTGTCGTCCTCCACAAAACGTACGTCTCTCGGCGTAATCAACTTCCCAGTCTCAACATCTTCCAGCCGATAGCCCTTCGTTTCATCAGTCCACCAGCCGAGTAGGCGGCACTTGACGGAAGTGACCCGAGTCTAGGTGCCTGAGGCGACGATGCCAAAGGCGGAGACTTCCACTGCTTGTAGCAACATAAGCGGAATCCTTCTGAATTGCGACACAATCGATATGATACAAGCTGCCTGTAAGTGATGCACGCAAGAGTTCGTCGTTCCCCATCTTGACCGAAATGCCGACTTCAGAACCCCTCCTTAGCTCCGTATGACGCTCCCGAACGTTGTAATGCCCAATGCTAACAAGATTGGCGGCGATTTTCGGGACGTGGAGGGTGTTATGCAGAAGGACAGTCTTGAGGCCTTCCGGCAACCGTGCCTCGAAGGCGACGGTGCCACGCCGACGCCAGGTATATCCGAGCGTCTCCTACCGAGATCCAGTCGTCCTCTGAGCGAGTCGAGACAGGCGCGTAAGAGGTGAAGTAGGAACGATCAAAGAACATGTGTCCCGAGCTGGCTAGCTTCAGCCCGTCAAACAACGGACGCGCATTTAGCTTTGGGTGCGCAGATGCTGTCATTGTCATTCAACTTCAACTTCAACTTCAACTTCAACTTCAAGCTAGCCAGCTCGGGACACATGTTCTTTGATCGTTCCTACTTCACCTCTTACGCGCCTGTCTCGACTCGCTCAGAGGACGACTGGATCTCGGTAGGAGACGCTCGGGATATACCTGGCGTCGGGCGTGGCACCGTCGCCTTCGAGGCACGGTTGCCGGAAGGCCTCAAGACTGTCCTTCTGCATAACACCCTCCACGTCCCGAAAATCGCCGCCAATCTTGTTAGCATTGGGCATTACAACGTTCGGAGCGTCATACGGAGCTAAGGAGGGGTTCTGAAGTCGGCATTTCGGTCAGGATGGGGAACGACGAACTCTTGCGTGCATCACTTACAGGCAGCTTGTATCATATCGATTGTGTCGCAATTCAGAAGGATTCCGCTTATGTTGCTACAAGCAGTGGAAGTCTCCGCCTTTGGCGTCGTCGCCTCAGGCACCTAGACTCGGGTCACTTCCGTCAAGTGCCGCCTACTCGGCTGGTGGACTGATGAAACGAAGGGCTATCGGCTGGAAGATGTTGAGACTGGGAAGTTGATTACGCCGAGAGACGTACGTTTTGTGGAGGACGACAGTCCTGGGGATCTGGCAGGCTGAGGTCCTGTCATTGTGGAATAGGCTCCTGGGTAACCCCCGGGTCTCCCGAGGCCGACCCGTACCCATACCCGCAGAAACCCATACCACGGCCACGGGCCACGGGTGCGGGTAACGCCCGGGTAAGGGCGGGTTGGGTGGCGGGTCGTACCCATGACACGTCACCCGTGGGTGCTGAGCAGTCAGCGGCGCGAGACCTCTCCCATTGCCTCTATATTCCCTGCCTCCACGTCCAGCTGCAATTGCAGTGGCGGCGGGACCAGGGTATAAGACGTGAGGTGACGGGGTAGTACCAGGTGACCGAAGATGGCACAAGTAGCATGGTCGTCGTTGCTGCCCCGACGTGACAGCACTGGCGGCAGTGGTCTGTGTGTCCCGTGTGTCAGGGTCTCGGCGAGCTAGCGTATCGGACTTGCGTGGTCTCCGCACGACGGAGAGGGCGAGGCAGAGCTGGATGAGGACGTGAGCACTGGCAGCAAGGTGGCTCGGGTGCGTGCTACCCAGCGTTGCCGTGTGGAGGTGTGGCGTCCTTGAGTAGAAATCGAGGTGGACCTGGGGGAAGTGGTTTTTGCGCGTGGTGCTTGGGTAGTTCAAGAGCAGTGCTGCCACTGTTAGCAATCAAGGACTGAGGTTGGGAGTGCATCAGAAAGACAGCTGTAGATGACAAAATAACAACGCACCTGGCGGGCATCCCGCCGATCGGGTCTCCCGCACCCCTCAACGTAAGTCAACACGATTCGAGACAGGACGCTGCGCCGTCCTCCGATTGTCCTCTAGGGTCTCACATCCCATGCGAGGGGGAGGAGCTCGTTGAATTTCGTGATGCTCGTATACAAAGATCAGAATCTAATTAATTGACGTGCTTAGCGTCATTTAACGCGGTATATAACGCTACTGAATAAGAAAAAAGACTCACGTTCGAAGCTGTAACGATAATATGGACGCCAGGGCACGGCGAGAATGGGGAGCCGCATGCAGTCTGAGTACAGAGACTTGCACAGCAGAGTCGAAAACGGCCGAGCTTGAAATTGTGGCTTTGGCTCAGGAGGGTCTTGCCAAAGACCATTCCGATCAATGTCAATTCAAGCCGTTATCTGTTATCTGTTATATTACACCCAGCGGTCCAATTCCTGAACGTGTTGGAAGGTTTTGAAGATGCAAAACCCGTGCTCGGGTACGCGTACGGGTGCGGGTATGGAAACACTTACCCGTACCCATACCCAGGCGACCCGTGGGTCTGTACCCGTGCTTTTCCCTCGATGCTGACATGGACAGCAGCTATCGGCATACAGGTGGGTGGACCAGTGGGCATAGGAGTGGACGAACGAGTAAACGAACGTACAGGAAGGACGAGCGGCGAACCACGCAGACGTGCGCAACCTGTTCGACCTCCCGTACCCATGCAAAGAACCCGCCCCATATCCGCTTCATCACTATCGCTGAGTCTCTCTCGTTCACATGGGCGACGCCAGACGACCCCAAGGGCAGGACGGCGGACGAAGTTACCGCTGAAGAGAACGCGATTCGGACACCGTCAGCAACCCGCTCCACCCGTGTACCGTGCAAAGAACCCGCCCAATACCCGATTGACAATGACAGTGAGTGGCAGTGAGGCTCAACTCTATTCAGATTGACGTCTGCCAGCATCCTCGCTTGCAAGTCATTCAGCCACGACAGCTCTTTCAAGTAAGTTCTATATCTTTGTCTTTATCGTTTCATCATATATTCTGGCGCTTACCTCCGCTCGCTCTGCCTCTTAGATGCCGAAGTCTTTAAGCATTCATACCTCCTCATCACAACACCTCAGCCTCCTCCCAGGACCGGTTCAAGACACATGTCGTACTGATTTTTTTTGGGGGGGGGTGATTGACTGCGATATCTCATCAACGCCGCCAGGGGACCTTGGACCGTAGCTACAGTTTTATTCACTTCACCAACTTTGATTAATTTTACAACTCGTCATAACTTGCCGTGTAATTTTACCTTTACCTTACCTGACTTGACACAGTTCTCTGCAGCCTGCCTGCAGTCAGGACTCAGGACTCAAAATACCTATATCACGTGAACGGCGCGATCACATGATGATAATCATGAAGTTATAAATAGTGACAAGCTCACCACTTTACGCTTCACGACGCCAACGAGTACGATACTCTGAATTATGCCTAGGACGTTACAAAGCGCGGATAAATCAACTGGAGCACCTGCGCCCCGCGTAGAACTTCCAGTCCCCAGGAAAACGCAAGGCCGCGCCCGAGGATGAACCCGCCCCCGCTCAAAATAAACGTTCCTCCCGCTCGGGGTCCAAAAAGGCAGGCACGATGTTGCCAAGAACCCGACCTTTCGGCGGCCGCGAGTATTGGACCCGTAACTGAAACCAACACAGGCGCCGACGCAGATGGACATGATATCGTGCGTCCACCACCGCCATACTACTCAGTTTTCCACCTCACCATGACGTAGCACTGCTCCGGATGTCGTAACGGTGGACACGTAGTGATTTTACTTGTGCAAACGTGCCATCTGCAGCCGCTGCGTTCCGTTTCCGGACACGGTCGAGCAGGATGACGAGTTCACTTGTCCATCGTGCCACCTGTCCCCCCCCGACGCAAAGCAGCGTACTATTGCACCCTATTACGTGAGTTATTCGTTATTCTGTCGTGATTAAATCTAATTATAAGCGCAAAAAAAGGGATTTGCCAGTGCAAAAAAAGCAAACAAACCAATATTGCTTACAGGAGGTCCGACTACGCGAGAGTCGTTCGCGGCAGTGTAGCTCCCCAGCTCTTGTCGTCATCTCGATCCGATTGGGTCAGTCAATGCCATCGGTGACTCGCAAGAGTCGTCTTCCACAACATCGCGCCTTTCCTGCCCCACAAGGTTGCCTTCGTTGACCTTCCATGGGATTTTGGGGACCCGCGCGCCGAAGAAGCGTACGACACGAACCTGCAGGATTTGGTCCAACGGCTGAAAACAGGTGATTTAAAAAGGTGAGAGGACGTCAGACATTTCGTGAACCAAATTCCTGAGCGGCCTTTAGCTTCCCGAACGTTCTCCATTTTCTCACAGATCACCAGTGATCCCGAACGAGGAGACCTGCACATCTCAAGTAACGAACAGGGAGCGGCGAGGGTCTCAGCAGTACGTCTAGCTTTACATTCTATCGAAAGAGATACTGAAAGAAAGCGTCGTCAGGTACTGGACCGCCTCTTCCCTCCCGAGCTGACCCAGTTTTTTGGGCGCGAAGGCAGGAGCACTCTCACCATGCTGGTGTGCGGCGCCGTCGTGACAGTCAATGAATCATACACCGACCTAAAAGCTTTCGCCAACAAGTACGTCATGTGTTTTCAAGTACGCGTCCATCTTGTGACCCTTTTTTCGTCGCGGGTAGGGGATATTTCGCTGGATCATGGCGTTCGGACAGGCTAACTTGCAGCCTTGTCTGACGAATCCCTTGCTTCAAGCTGCCTCGCTGTCGTGGTTCATCAATAACCGACGGTGGGATGCGCTGCTTGACGATTTTCAGAGCGTCGGCGCCCATACCGATATTTTTATGCTGCGAAAGGATGAACCAACTATCAGGTACATATGGTCGCACCACGCTATCAGACCTTTCGGCGAGACCGCCCCATACTCCTGCCCCACGTGCAAGTCCTACAAAGCATGGGGCGCCCCCAAGTGAATATGCGCAGCAAGACCGAAGCCAAGAGCATAATCCACGTTTGTGGATACTGTGGACATCGCATCGTCTACGCTCGTAGGAAAACGCTCGAAAAGCACTCACATGGTAATACGTCGGGGTCGAGTAGGGGGAATGGTATTTCGAGGTGAAAGTGAAGAATTGACGCTCTACATCCCATAGTTTTTTTTTTAAATTTACCACATTACAATAAACGTTCCGAGTTCTATTTCTCCGCCTACGCCTCCAACCTCAACCTCAACCTCTCCGCCGAAGCTCCCGTGCTGTGCAACGTCTCCCTCTTCCTACCCGCCGCCAAAATGACCTTCTTCGTCGGCGCCTCCGGGTTCGGCAAGTCCTTGTAGCCCTCCTCCTCAGGCTGCACACCATGCAGCACGGCATGGTGTGCGCTGACGAGCAGGATGTGCGCTTTTCGGATGAGGCGTGGTATAGCGGCATGGTGATGGGGGTCTGCAGGCGTACGGTGGCGACGTGATGTTCGAGGGGATGGGTGTGGCGGAGAATGTGGTAGTGGTGGTTATGGAGAGGGAGGGAGAAGCTGGAGGAGGCGTATAGGGCGGTGCTAATACATGAGTTTGTGAGGGGCTTGGCAGTGCTGGAGGAGAGCGGCAAGGGACGTGGCGCGTGTTTGAGCCGGGGACAGAGGCAGCGTTTGGCGATTGCCCGTGCGAGGCCCAGGATTCCGCCGGTGTTGGTGCTTGGTAAGTCTCCTAACGGTGGTCGCGCGCCTGGGGTATATAACATGCTCATGGACATTCGCAGATGAAGCCACCTCCACGTTGGACCCGGCGTCCCGCCTCCTCGTCTTCGCTGCCCTCCGCGCCTGGCGCCGCAACAAGACCACCGTCGTCATCACACACGACCTCGCGCAAATTGGACCACGCGCGTTTGTGGAGGGAGCACGTATGTGGTGGCGAGTGGGCTGAGTTATTTCGCGGAAGCCCCGCTGTTTATGTTGGGGTGGTCCTCATCGTCAAGGGACGGTATACGTACCTCCAGATGGTCGAAGCCCTCAATCTGGTCGTGTTCGCCGTCACTATCGGGCTCGTAGCTCATGGCATTCAGTACGTCCTTTCGTCGTCAGGGGTTTATCCAGCGTCTAACTGTTCTCCGCAGCCCAAAAAAAATCGCAAAGTCCCTCGAGGCAACAAGCGACCTCAACAAACTGCTCATACTCTCTTCCAACAAGCCCTCCAACTCCACCGGCTCCCTCCGCCCCATCTTCACCAACGGCAACGCCGCCATCACCTTCTCCAACGTCCAGTTCATCTACCCATCCCGCCCCGACGTGCCGTGCTCCGCAGTACCAACCTTACCATCCACCCCGGCGAGTCCGTCGTCATCGTCGGTGCATCTGGGTCTGGAAAATCCACCATCGCGGCCCTCCTCTGATGACTCTACTAGCCCGACTTGGGGCGCATCACGCTCGGCGGTGCACGACTTGGCGATATCGAAGCTACAGGGCACCGCTTTTTTACCGTGGCACGGAGGTGCGGTGCGTGGTGGTGCGTGCATGCGTGGCACGTACTTTCCCCGACTTGTCACGCACACGCACGGTTTGTACACGCACGCAAACAAGTATTATGCTGTATTTGGGGAGTATTGGCGGTAAGAGGGCGGGGCTGGGCAGGACCATGATGGGCGATACATGATGGGCGATGGGTTGTTCTCCGAAAGCGGCGAGCGGCTGTCGGAGCGGAAGTATACCTAGCTTGCACGGTCTGCGCGTCAACTGAGTCGCACATTTCTGGATTCGAATCTTGTTGAGGCGTTGAAAGGACTCAAACTACATCATGTATCATCAAATACTGTCCAGAATGAAGGGTGCAGAGTGTGGGCGACTCAGTGCGGGGAAGCTCGAACTCTGCCATATTTAACAACACGAGAGTTTTGGACGGTCAACCTTCTTCGTCGAATTGTTCACAGCCGATGTGCTCTACGAGCGCATCAGCAATGGTTTATACATGAATGTATGTTATTCATCTACATAGAAAAAGTGTGATCACCTCAAATATTGGACATTTTCCTCTCTGAAATGACAGACCTTTTGGACGTACTACTTGTCCATCGAGGACATGCACCAAGACGCATCTGTGAGTCTTCTCACTGAGTCTAGCTCTTTTGAAAAATTCCTTATTGTCTCCAGTAGGTCACACAATAGCGCCCGCATCGACACGCACTTGCACGCACCTGCACGCGCCATGTCATGGATGGGCACGCACAGACCACGCACGGGCGCGCACCTAACAGGCACTGGCACGCACCTACCACGCACTGGCACGCATCTCGTGTGCACAGTTATCCTGAATCCCGATTCTGGCTATGTAGTGGTAGTAGGGGCACCGGTTTTTTACCGTGGCACGGACGTGCGGTGCGTGGTGGTGCGTGCATGCGTGGCACGTACTTTCCCCGACTTGTCACGCACACGCACGGTTTGTACACGCACGCAAACAAGTACTATACTGTATTTGGGGAGTGTTGGCGCGGTAAGAGGGCGGGGCTGGGGCAGGACCATGATGGGCGATGGGTTGTTCTCCGAAAGCGGCGATCGGCTGTCGGAGCGGAAGTATACCTAGCTTGCACGGTCTGCGCGTCGACTGTGTCGCACATTTCTGAATTCCAATGATCAAAGCAGCGTGATGCGTAGGCACGCGAAGTATAGGTGATCCGGACCGTGTGATGGGCGGCTCGGTGAGCCTATCCCCGGCGTTGAAAGGATTCAAACTACATCATGTATCATCAAGTACCGTCCAGACTGAATCGTCCAGAGTGTGGGCGACTCAGTGCGGGGAAGCTCGAACTCTGCCATATTTAACAACACGAGAGTTTTGGACGGTCAACCTTCTTCGTCGAATTGTTCACAGCCGATGTGCTCTACGAGCGCATCAGCAATGGTTTATACATAGGGTATACGTCCGCGCACCAGCCCGCGGTGGTGACGCCGATGGTGACGCCCGCGTAAGCAAAGAAGCGTCACCATGAGACGTATGTCTGAGACCCCTATGTATGTGAGGGTTTCCCGAACAAGGCCCGTGGTCTGGGCAGCCACGCGGCCCAGGCCCAAACGCCGAGAGCTCCCCACGATCGGAGAGGGGGCGTGGTCCGTCCCGGCCTTCCCAATTCGGGTCCGTGGCGGCGTGAGCAACGAGCGCGACTCAGCATTGTGAGCCGCTCCCTGCACCTGCACCACCAAATCAAATCGTCCCAAAACTTTGGAGCATTATATTTAGCATATACTGCCAATGTACCCCTCCAAAGACCAGAGCTTAGAATGCAAGTTGCCCGAAGATAAGGGAGGGGACCTGCTCTGATCACACGACCGATCACCTGACGGCCGATCACGTTGCCTGGTTGGGCCTTCGGCGATTTTGCGCATTTGCCCACAGCCCAACAACGACTGGCCCAGCCAGCAGACTGGGACGGACGGTAACGACAGGCACCCGAACACTCGACGGCGACCTCCCGAGCATCCGCTCAGCTCGACGGCGACTGCCTTTGAGCATCGTCTCGATCTGAAGGGAGTCCCTCTTCCCGGCTTCCTCAGTTTGAACGCGACTGTCTCACCTCGATCTGAAGGGAGTCCCTCTTCGCGGCCTCCTCCGTTTCTCCGTTTGAAAACGACAGTGACAGTTTCACCTGTCTCGTCGCCAATGCCTTCTTGACCTCACTGCACTCGCGGCCTCTCGTTTCCAACATCTACGCTACTGTACACAAGTAATCCACTCTATTCATCACATATTCCTGCCTCCGTCACGTCCTTTCACGCCATCACACGGACTGCGCAAGTCTGGTGCACTCCCACGCACGCGCGATCACATTCTTGAGCAAATTTACGATTTTTTGAGGACGCCGTGCCCGTCAGTGGCTGTCTTTACGGCCAATACATAATTAACAGAGTGAACAGAGCTTTTTTTTTACCCGCACCTCCTTCCATTTGAAACTTCAGCTTTCTGCCGGGGCCAAGATTGACTCGTGGCTGCAAAGCTCCTTCCTATTCAATCCGCCGTCCATGGAAACTACGACTGTGAGTCTAATGAATAATGAATTTGGGGATTTGGATTGACTGCTGACCTTCCTTAGAGCAGGCCGATGTCGCGCAAAAAGTCCACGAAGACGAAGATGCCGACCGAGTGCCCCCCAAACTCCAACACGGAAGCGACGGCGCGTCAATTTGCGAGGCGAATACTCGGACATAAACGGTACAGACGGTTCTTGGTTGTCCGCATCAAGTGGTGAGAACGACGTCAGCATGAGCAGTGCTGCATCAGTTGCGGAATGTCAGTGTGCCCGCCCTCCTTTTCGTGTGTATCTCAATGACTGACATCAGCTGGTTCCCACCAGCATATGCTTCTGTTCCCGCACCTGCTCATTCCGCTGGTCTACCACTCTCGTCGCCCGAACGAATGCGGTACTCACTCCAGGCCCTCAACAATGAGACTCACGCGACATGCAATGAGGTTCTCGCTGCCGAGCAGGATGACAAGTCTACGGGTGGCTCGTACATGCGCGCTCTCAACCGGTACAAGATCTGGTGGTCTGCAGACCAGGCACGTGTAGTCTCTCAAGACCCCGTGCGCAAGGAGATTCCGGCACTCCCGATCACAGCAGCGAAGGTGGCGGCGTTTCTATCATATGAGTCAACGCGGCCAAAGGTACTGTTTGTTCTTGCATCTTCCTTTCTCTAGCTCATGCTCACAACCGAGAACAGAGAACACAAGGAAGTAACAAGGAAATCCCTGGAACTCGTGTCGGCAGCTCTCAGATTTCCCAGGTTATCAATGGCCTTGAGTATCATCGTCACCAGCACCAGCACGAGTACCCAGATGACCCCGATGCGCAGCGGGGCCTTCGGAGCGACAAGCGCGTCCGCGCTTTCGAATCGGCGTCGAAACATAATGAACCCAAACGTGCTGACAATGCACAGGTCCTCAAAGCCGCAGGCACCTCGTCAGGTAAATCCTTCCATGTTACGGTCTACACTGCTCCATTTGCTCACTGTAGCCCCCTTTTCCCCAGACACCTACACTCCAGATGAGCTCGCAAGGTGTGCTTCGTGGTGCCTGACCCGTTTCTCAGGATCCAAGCACACCTTTCTCGGACTACGGGACCGATCACAGATGCTTGTTGGCTCGGCTACTGCGTTCCGCGGGGAGAGCTCAAGACAGCTCCTCTGGTCTGATCTTTTCATGAAGATGGTCCCTATGCCGGATCTCGGGCTAGACGTACATGTCCCAGTAAGTGATTCACCTCCTATTTCGCGCATGGCAGACTAACATTCATCATACTGCACAGGTGCTCGTCGCGTTGGCAGATAATGGCAAGACCAACCAATCCGGACGTGTCGACGAGTTCGGAGCCTTCCGCCACCGCCGCGTTGAGCTATGCGCTGTCGGAAGCCTGGCAATGCTGTTTTTCGGATACTTCCACATCCTCGGAATGCCGGCCCCCGATTTCATGCCGGATTTCACTGCAAATGGATATGGGGAGTACGGGCGGCGTGCCTGGTACGAATACCATGTATTCTCAACCACCACGCCCGAAAGTCAGATGAGCTATGATGGTAAGCCACCTCTTTATCATGTATGCATGGTCAGGACTCACTCTAATGCCCTCTTTTCCAAACAGCACATCGAAACCGTGTCCTCAAGATCCACATGGCCAATCAAATATCCATTACGAAGGTGACCCATGCGACCCGGCCCTACGCCGCCCAAATGTGCCGTTCCAACGGCGCAACCTCAGACGGCACGAAGGCCCTCGGTGGATGGAGCGAGAACGGCTCATACCGCCAGTGCTACGATCGAGCACTTCCGATTGATGCACTCTTGGGTGCCGCCATGTTCAATGCGCACAAGCCTGAGACCTACTGCCTGCCTCGTGACTACCTCGGTACGTTTGAGTTCAATAGCTGTCGCCTTTCTCACTGACCCCTTTTATCAGAACCTCCCGCAGAGCTACTGTCTGCGATCTTCCCTTGGATCGAGAATGCGGAAGCCACTCGAGTAGAACGTGAAGAAGCGAGCGTCAAGAACCGCGATATTGCACTCCGGCAGTTCCTTCTTCTTCTCACGTGGCTACGAACAGTCCTCCTCCAAGACGCAGCTATCCTTTTCGTCAACAATCCCCATGCCTCCATCTTCAAGTACGCTCCTTTCAATTCTTCGGCATTTCACACTTTTGCGAGCACGTCGACGGCGACTATTGCGGCAGCAGAAGAGAACACCCGCCTTGCCCTTCATAACCTTCCCCGACAAATGGTGCAGACCCTTGAGGGAGTTTTGACAGGGCACGCTTTACAGATGCAGCTGCTCCAGGACGCTCATCGTGCCGAGCTTCTGATCATGAGGAACGAAGTGATTGAGATGAAGGGTGTTGTCAATTTGCTCGCCGGCTCGAAAAGGTCTCGAAATACCCGTAAGTCTCCTTCTCTTTGATCTTACGCCAATCTCTAACAATATCATCAACTCTCTTAGGTCCTAGAGCGACGGCTTCGCTCTCGCTCGCTGCCACACCTGCTTCGCCGGCACCACCAATGACACAGATCTCAGCCGTCGCGGCAGCTGTCAACGTGGTGCCTGCTCCTTCTTGGACAACCGCTTCTCCTGCACTAGCACGCTCACCTCCCCGTCTGGCGAGCCCCTCTCCATTCTGCACTGCACTGCAGCCTGTACCGCAGCCGCAGTCTCCACTGCGCTTTCAGATGTCTCTCCCAGCAACTTCAGTCTGCGCTGGACTGCCTCCGCCGCCCCAGCCTCAGTCTCCACCGCACTTCTGGACATCTCTTCCAGCAACACCGAGCGATCCAGACGCAAAGTGGGCCGCGTTGGTCCAACGCTTTGGCGAGACCCAGTTGAGGCTTCATTTTCCAGAATGGATCAACGGGGAATGGCTCCCGCACTACAAGTACAAAGCACTGCCAGCGATTACCGACATCTGGACTGAGTGGACTGTGGGTTGGGAGGGATACATCCCTGTCCGTGTTCTTGAGGAGGTGTGGGATGCTCGATGGCGCAGGAATGTCCACTCGCAACGGACTGAGCATGGCCGCCGCAAGAAGGTCATCAGCCTCGTCACCGAGCTCTCCGAGAAACCGAACTGGGGTGTCAAACTGGCCCTTCGGTTCATTGCGGAGAAGTACGAACCGAGGTACAAGCCACGAGCATTTATAGACTACCTGACCTCTGAGAACCGCGCGTCCGTCATCACTGCTGCTGCCTCGTACCCTTAGGTATTTAATTGCATACGTCTTACAAGTATATTCGTCGTAATGTACAGGCTCGTTCATAATTCATGATCTTTCTCCCAGCCTACAAGATACTTGAGTAGTCCCCGTGCCCCTCCAGGTGACTCGCTATCTGATTCAGCAAGAACTTCGACAACCTCGGGCGCTTCGCGACTTCCGCCGGCACCAAACAGGTTGGCGAGCCGGATGCCGTTCTCAGCTTCTGCAAGGGATGTGGTTCCGATGTTGAGAGCCTTCGCAATGACTTTCTTCTTGATCTTGTTCGTTCCCTTCAATCATGTCAGAGATTAGCTTCGATAAAGCAAATTAACGTCGGAGAAGCCCTCACCTGTATCCCCATGTCTTTCGAAAATAATCCGCTGAAAACGAAGCAATGAATCTCCACGACCTGACCACTCCTGCGTTCTGCTGAACGCGCCCTTGATTGTTTGTGTATTCGCTATACCCTGGCCGTTCGGAAGCCCTCAGCTGCAGCCATTCAATCTCGTCCTCTGCGCGCTGCATTTTCCGTTTTTTCAAGGCCTTGGAATGCCTTCTTGCCTGTTCGAGCGGCTTGAAGTCTTTGCTATTCACGTCGTATGTTTTGATTTCGGATTCTGGCTCGCTTTCGGAGGGTGCTCTATAGTGTTTACGCTCGTGGGGTGCATACGGGATTCCAGACTATAGAATTTATAATGAGTGCATGCTTAGACGCAGCGCCCGAGCACATGGGTACTCCTACCTGCTCAACAAATAGCTTGAGGAGATTGTCGTTAGGGACACTGATTGTTGACGGCCGGAGAACTGCCTCTTCAAGCTTTTCATCATCCCTCGAGGTCATTGTGTTGGAAGGACTGCCCGTATATGGTAATCCGGCACGACGGCAACGACGGCGGCACATGACATCATAGATACAATTTTCCTATTCAGTAAAATTTCCTACCTTAGTAAGACTACATAGCTAGGTATATAAGTAGTAATATACCGGCCAATCTCCTTACGAGATTGTCCATCTCTGGCTTAACCGCCCGTGTGACAGCTAAATTCGCCCGGTCCACCCAACACATTGCGAAGTATTGCCGATAGTCGCTATCCACGGGATCTGGAACGGCCACTCTAACGGCACCTGTTCCGCATCAGTAGAATTGTTCCCGAGCATCGATATGGCGTACCGCGAAGTGCACTGCAGGTTCCTTGCAGCTGTGTCACGAGTTCCTTGGCACTTGCAAGCCAGTACCCAGCTCGAGCACTCTCGGTAGCTTGAATACGCACCAACGGAACCGTTTCGACTGACTTTGCAGGTGGGCGCGAGGATCGGAAGTCGTTGATCATCAGTCTCACACTCTGTATCTGAGCTAAAGGCCAATCGGACACTATTCGAATTAAATAAGACTCACCTCTGCTGGTGGCGTTGCAGAGGGACTTGCGCCAGTCTCCTGTGTGGATATAGCTCCAGAAGCATCTTGATTGCTGATGGTGCAAGCTGATGCTGCTCCGGACGTGTTTTGATCATCCGCCGGAGGATCCATCTCTGCATCGTCGACATGCGAAGTGGTGGAGACCAAATTGGCCGGCTTCGTGAACTTGTAGGCTGGATCCAGCAAAACCTCTACCATTCTCGCCTTCTTGATATGCGAGCCGCCGTGAAAACGTGCATCAGGCCAATGAGCCTTTTGGCGATTGACTAATTTGATAAGAGCAGGCTTTAAGAGGCCCGCCCTACGAGTTGGGATCAGCTCACTTTCTGCTCTGAATGGGCTCATTTTCGGACTCACAGGTCTTCTTTGGTATAAGGCTGCTCCCCGTCCAAAATGCTTGTCATTGTGTTAGGTGGTAGCTGGTCCAAAACTCGACTCAGACATGTCTGCTGTGAGACAGTCCCTATTAAATGTTCCGGTTGAAAGGATCGAAAGGAATGTGTTTCGTCCAGCTGTTATCATCCAACCGTAAGGATTGTATCATTCAACCGTAAGGATTGTACAGATTCGGACTGAAAGGTTTCAAACATCCTTCCGGCCGAAAGAAAGGGACCATTACAGAAATGGAGGACTTTACGGCTGAAAGTGTTACTGATTGATTTCCGGCTGGAAGGATCGTTTTACGACAAAGCTTACGGCTGCAAGGATTTTTGACCGGAAGGACTGAACAGAATAAATTGCCCTCGGAACTTGCGGCCGTAAGGATCTCAGAAAAGAAGACTATCTGGAAGGATCGTTTTACGACAAAGCTTACGGCCGCAAGGATTTTTGACCGGAAGGACTGAACAGAATAAATTGCCCTCAGAACTTGCGGCCGTAAGGATCTCAGAAAAGAAGACTATTTCCTTACGGCCGAAAGGAGAGTAAGCTTCAAAAAAATGCATTGCTACTAGAACAGACGGTACGCGACGTATGTTACTTAGTGGAAAACCTTTCGGTCGGAAACGAGCGAGGTGTATGCTGTTCGCAATTGCGAGGTCTTTCAACGAAGAACCGGGCTATTATTCTGGATCTTGGGCCGCTACATCTCGAGGTGAAAGCAGTGTCTGTTAATTGGATTCAACGCGTCGAGCGCGTTGTGTACGAGTATTTACATGCTCAAACAGGAAAGACAGACCAAGATGCCAGATTATGTAGCTTCCACATATGCTGTGTTTCTAAATTTCACATTTACAGGGTCCTAGATGTGCATAGAAACGAATGGTACATAACTCAGAGCTTAGTGGTTGACCCCCCAGATGTTATAGAGGTATTCGTGCCAACGCCGGCGCGTTGTTTACAGGTGTTTACAGACCACATCAGATAAGAGGATACAAGGTTATGTAGCTTCCACATATGCTGTGTTTCTAATTTTTACATCTACAGGATCCTAATTGAGCATAGAAACGAATGGTACATAACTCAGAGCTTAGTGGTTGACCCCCGGTAGTTATTGAGGCATCTGTGCCGACCCAAGTGCCCAGATCAAATGATCACGTGACCCGTCGAGCGCGTCCAATGTCTTCTACGGCCGTTCGATGTGTTACGGCGCCCTCGCGACTTTTCTGTAAGAAGCTGATATTGCTCATGTGTTACGGAGCATCAATATTTTACGGAAAGGTAAGTTGACATTTATTACGGAACATCTATCTATCTATCTATGTTACGGAATACAAATACGTTCTACGGGGTATTTTTTCCCCACAGTGGAAAACCTTTCGGTCGGAAACGAGCGAGGTGGAAAACCTTCCGGTCGTGGCCAGAACGGACGACCGGAAGGTGCGTTCAGCCCGGGTCACCAGCCCAGGCCGAGTCGCGGGAAATACATGTCACGTGCGGTGCGCACCAGGCGTCAACGCGGTGACCGGTGCGCTCATACATGAATGTATGTTATCAATTTACTTAGAAAAGGTGTGATCACAGACCACGCACTGGCGCGCACCTCACACGCACTGGCACGCATCTACCACGTACTGGCACGCATCTCGTGTGCACAGTTATCCTGAATCCCGATTCTGGCTATGTAGTGGTAGTAGTAGTAGTAGTGATCGGTACAGTGTTTGACCCGATCGCTGTAGATTGGCTGTAAACCTCGATCACTGGCATTAGGAATTTTTTTCTCCCTCGTTCCCGCTCTACCCACTTCGTCGCAGTCTTTGGATTCAAAATCTAGGATACTTAAGGCATGGTTTTGGTGACACATGGCTAGCACGCACGCACGCACGGCCCGCACGCATGGCCGTGCCACGCACCGACATGCACGCGCGCGGCCTTCCCACGGCTTTTTCTGGTTGCCCTTTTCGCGTGGGTCTCTGCCCTCATCCTCGCATGTTTCACAAAGCCACACTTCCGCTTCTTTGCGCTCTGGCGATCCTCCTCTGCCTGCAGCTCCTCACAATTTCGTAGAACGGAGGTAGATCTGGCTATTCTCCTTCGCGCTCGTCCTTCTCCACACCCTCCTCTTTCAGGTCTCCCTCATCTCAATCGTCGTCTAGCCCTTCTCGCTCCGGATACTCGCACAATTCATTGTCTGCATCTCCTGCGCCGAAAAACTCTTCTCCTGGTTCCAATTCCCGCCACAGCGGGAATTCTCCGACTTCTGGCATATCTAGTGGTTCAACTATTCACAACTTGCAGCTCTTCACCCCATGATCATCGCTCGACGGCCCGGATTCTCTTGTCGCGTCTGATCTTGGTGTTGCCAAGGTATCTCTCCCCGACGACCCTGGGATACACCCTCCTGCTCCTCCAGAGCAATCTTGCACCATTCGCGATGCCACCACTATACTCCACCCTCACACCCCGCCACCCAGCCCGCCCAAACCCTTCCGTACCGCAGCCGAGCCGCTGATCCCGGCGCAGACTCTCGCGCAGCTTCGGCGCTTCCTCAACCGCGAATCCTGTTCCGACACCTTCTTGCGGCTCACTGGAGTGACAGACACGATACTAGTCACCCTCGACAAGATGGAGGAGCGAGGTGAGCTCAAGGGGTGGAGCGAAGGAGTATGGTACGTCACAGATCGCTCCCCCGCCCTGCCGATCTAATCTACCCCTTGCACACAGATGCTCCCTCCTCGACCGCACCCTCATCCTGCAGATCCCCACACATATTCACGAGTTCCTCCCCCGGCTCTTCGGCTGCCTTGCAGGAGAGGGCATCAATCTCCCCCACGGCATCGCCCTTGGCGGCTCCGCCGACATCAAACTCTTCACCGGCAGAAAATCCCCCGACTTCTCCCTCTACGAAGTCCAAGACACCGCCACCCCTTCCGCCACCACCGCGGGCAACACGCCGTGATCGACACTGCAGCGGCGGACTACTGGATGTTGACCGCCCTGGACCAGCTGGGTCCGGGCGAGTACAACGGGCCTTTGGACTGATGCTGCCAACGAGCACGATCCCACCAACCCGACCGCTTTTCGGTACATCACGCGAAACGACGACGCGGGCGACAACGTAGAAAGCATCAAGAATGGCTTCACTATCTTCCACATTACTTGTGCAGAATCTTACACAGTGCGTGGCGTCGCCATCGCTGGCGCTCATTTCGTAGTATTTGTATTATCGTGCGCTGAGGTCTGCGTCTGATGGCTCTTCCAGATCCTCCCCGAAGACCCCTCCTCAACGAAAAAAGTCCCATGATTTCTACCATTGCCACCTCTTCCGTGATCCCTGCCCCGACAACGTGGACGACACCAAACCCCTCATATCCATCCTGTACACCTTGATCCGCCTGTGGTTGAAGGGTTCCATGGCGATGCCGTTCAAGTTGCGTTCACAATGCAACGTTCAAGTTCTGGAGAGCCGCATTCCCTGCCCAATATCCGTGGCAGATGACATAAGCGCACAGCCACCTTGAAACTGACAACTCCCTCTCAGTTCGTCACCTCGTCGAGATTATATTCTACGGGCACAATTGAAGAAATCGAGGTATGGATCGTAATCCTTGGGGCTTAGTATACACTGCGAAAAAATTAGGATCTATTATTAAGGCCTAAGATATGTGTAGATCATGTTATCTTCATAGTCAGAGGCATACAGTATGTCATCGTTCAGCGTCCCCTCCATGCTAACACCATTCGGCACCTCAGAACTTGTCCCTCTGGCCGGGGCACCACGCAGTGAGACATGCACATGTCAGAGTAGTCATCCTCACCTCCGTGTGGCGCGGCTTGGCGAGGGGCTCCACGGAAGAAAAGTCTGCATACCCATGTGCCCCTTCAATGCCGAAGTTCACCCCTGACGTGCGGCCGGCCACGGAGGATCCGTAGGGTTATGGCTGATGTTGGGAGAATGATACAGGAGCAGTGCTTGGCGCGCTGTAGAGTGGCCCTCGACCGTCGTCGTTCGAGTGAGCAGAGTCAGG
>BRPK01000033.1:0-37104 GCA_026008595.1 Lyophyllum shimeji
TATTCTTCTGACATCACGATGGTCCGTCCTGCATGCCAGCTCACATCACATCAGGAGCCGAAGACCCAGAGTGGTTATTGCGAGAATCCAGTCATTGTCAGCATACTTTGTGCGACTTGGTTCAAAGACCTCAAGTCGCCCGGCGTCGTCTTCAAGCACTACTTCGATCCAATTACTGTCGACACTCTTACATTGATCTTTACCCTAGTATGTGACCATTCTTGCCGTCTTGCTGGCCTAATTAAATTATTCTAGGTTCATTTTTGCCTCAAAGAGTGGTCGACAGGCAAACACGTCCAGACCGAATTTACGGAGAAAGATCTCCTCAAGCAGTACCTTGTTTTCCGTGCTGACATCGACAAATGGCAGAAGATGAACATCACCGTGACGACGAACAAATGCAAGAAAATGTTCATTCGTGCCTGGTGCGTATATTGCTCGGTTAATTTACGTGACTTATGCTGACGTAGATCCTATTCATAGTAAGAATGCAGGATTAACTGCTGCCGCTGTGCCCAAGCCACAGCTCACGGGGGATGCAGAAGAACGCGCGCGGAAGGAACTTGAGGGCCACACTGGTGAAACTGATAGCGAGTTGGATGATGCCGGTGCATCCACAGACGAGGAATTAGATTAGTTGGATTGTTTAGATACCAGTGCAGAAGGACGAATCATTCCCGCCCATCCGTGTGATTCCAACTCTCAGCCTCTTAGGATTCACGGTAGACGTTGGATAGCTTCCGTAGAGATAATGTATATAGAGGTACGTAGTGCTACATACAGTTGGCAGATGGCTACGGAAATCTACTGACACATAGCGCGGGGCTATCGGGCACTACCTAAAGGGGGACTTGCCTACGACGATCCGAGAACTATCAAGACTACGTACTGTTATAAAGACATGTCGTTTTTTCCTGATGGAGGGAACGAAGCCAGAGGGCTTCCTTGGCAGCGTGGGTGGCGGCGACGTATTTGGCCTCGGTGGTGGAGAGGACAGTGATCTCCTGCCGTTTAGCACTCCAAGAAACAGCGCCGCCGTTAACAATAAAAGCATACCCCGAGATAGCGTGGCGATCCTCGGCCATGCTACCATTCGCATCCGCATCCGCATCCGCATACCCCGTCAATGCTCGCCCTGACCTCTTATACGAGAGCCAAAGCTCCATCGTTCCCTTCAAGTAACGAAAGATCTTCTTGACCGCTTCCCAATGCGCCGGGCCGGGCTTGGTTGAGAAACGCGAAACGGTCTGGACGGCAAAAGCAATGTCCGGGCGCGTACCAACCGCAGCATACTAATCAGAGAGCCCACGGCTTCGTGATACGGGACGTCGCGCATCGCAGCAAATTTGGCCGTGGTAGCGGGAGACTGAGCGTAAGAAAGGCGGAAGTTGGTGTCCATGGGGATGGAGGTGGGCTTGAGGTCCTGCAGACCATAACGACGGAGGATAGAGTCGATATACGAGCGATGGTGCGTTGTTCACGAACGCGCTTGATCTCGATGCCCAACAGCCAATGGAGTTCTCCTAGATCTGTAATTTCCACGTGCTCGGCCAGCCGGGCCTTGAAGTCCGTGATGAGATCGATGGATGCTCCCACGATGGTACAATCATCAGCGTGGACCAACACAACGAGCAGACCCTTGTCGTCTCAACGGAAGAACACAGCCTGGTCAACGTCACACCTCGAAAAACCAAGACGGTTCACCATAATGTCGACGAGCTTCTGGTACCAGCGACGCCCGGACTGCTTTAGGCCATACAAGGTCTTGCGAAGATGACAAACGCGGCCGGAAGAGTTGGGAGCATGGTAGCCGCCGGGCTGC
This sequence comes from Lyophyllum shimeji, assembly GCA_026008595.1. NCBI lineage: Eukaryota > Fungi > Basidiomycota > Agaricomycetes > Agaricales > Lyophyllaceae > Lyophyllum > Lyophyllum shimeji. Next base: position 1,823 of record BRPK01000033.1, read on the forward strand.
TGCATGAAGATGGTCTCGCGTGAGGTGAGTTCGCCATTGAGATAGGCACCCTTGATGTCAATCTGATGCATCTCCATGTCTTCAGCAGCTGCCAGGGCAAGGACGGCACGAATCGAGGCGAGTTTGGCAACGGGGGCGAACGTATCGAAGTAGTCGACGCCCGGGACCTGGGAGAATGTCTGCGCGACGAGAAGAGCCTTGTAGCGCACGACATTGCCCACCGCATCCTTCTTCGCCCGGAAAACCCACTTCGAACCGACAATGTTCGCACCAGCTGGCGCTTCGGTGACTTCCCATGTGCCCGCGTCGCGTAGAGTCGCTAACTCTTCCTGGATAGCCTTCTCCCACAGTGGCCAGTCAGGACAACGCTTCGCCTCCGCCAATGACCTTGGCTCCAAAGCCTCCGCATCACCAATCTCCGCCGCCATCGCATATTCCTCCGCAAAATCCGCCGCCATCATCCAATCCGCCTCACCCTCCCCCTCAAGCACACGAGTCGGCTCCTCAACAACGCGAGTAATGTTGGGGTCAGAGGGACGTGCCAAAGTGACACCGCGCCCCTCAAGAAGGTCCTTAACGCGTTCACTTGGCTTTTGGACGCGTTTCGCACGGACTTCGTCGTTGGCGGCAGGAGGGACTTTGGGAGCAGGTGTAGGGGCAGTAGGAGCAGGAGCAGGAGTAGATGTGGTATGAACAGGGTTTGCCTTGGTGTTCTGGGCAGGTGGCGGAGTGTCGATGGTCGCATAGATTAACTCCCAATCCTCCCCCTTGAGACGACCATTCGACGCGCTGGTTTCGTCGAACTAGACGTTGCGCTCAACGGTCACGGTGCCCTTGTCTGGCCAGTAGACCCTCACCCCCTTGCTTCTCTCATCAAGTCCGAGCCACCGCCCCTCCTTCACCACCCACCCAACTTATTGCCCGCCTCTACACACACCCAACACTTCTCACCCCACTCACGAACAGTACGCAGGTTCGGCTTCTCGCCGAAAGCTGCCTCGTACGGGGTCATTCCCTCGATAGCCTTCGTTGACGTGCGATTCAACAACCAGACAACGTGACGCGCCGCCTCGCCCCACATGGACTTCGGGAGACTACTGAAGTGGAGGAGTGCGCGAATGCGCTCGACGATGATGCGATTTCGGCATTCCACGACGCTGTTGTGTTGCGGGGTGTCATGGACGGTGAGTTTCTGCTCGGTGCCCTTCGATTTGAGGTACAGGGTAAACTCCTTCCCCAGGTACTCGCCACCGCGGTCCGAATGAGGGACCTTGATCTTGGGCTTCATTTGGGTCTCGCACCGTGCCTCATGCTGCTTGTACGCGTCGAAGGCATCACTTTTGTTGCGAAGAAGGTGGAGGTGGGTAAGACGGGTCTTGTTGTCGGTGAAGGTGTTATAATAACGACGGCCTTGCTTTGTAGCAACCCGAGCAGGCCCCCAGAGGTTGCTGTCGATCTCGTCGCCGAACTCCTTCGTGCGCTCGCTGACCCGGACCTTCGAGACGGGCTTGCGAGTCGCCTTCGTGTAAATGCATGACTCGCAGAAGAAGTCGCCGGCCGGGGTGGACTCGAGGCGAACGCCGGTGACGAAACCTTCCTTGACAAGATGGCGCGTGACAGCAGGGGAAATATGACCCATACGACGATGGAACTGATTCAGGGTAAGTGTCTTGACAGCGGCGTTTGCGGTCTCCTGTTCGTGATCAACCTTACACATACCCTTCACAGACTTGGGTATCTCGCCAACCACCTCGCCATCTGGACCATGTATAACACATTTCCCACCCCCAAAACGTGGCTGAAAAGCCCTTCTCGTCCAGCCGACCAATTGACACGAGGGTGTAGCCCACCTCAGGGGAATAGAGGACCTCCATGAGCTCAAGCTGCGAGACATCAACGCCGTTCGGTACGTCGACCTCCATCTCGCCCTTCCCAACAGCCATGAACCTTTGCTTGTTTGCAGCACAGAAAGCTTTCGGGAAAATTTCGATGAAGTTCTCGAAGTCGTCGCGGTACGGGGATATGTGCCTCGTGCAGCCAGAATCATAGACTTTCTGTGCGGGGTGGATCATCGTCGTTACGGGAGGGGTCGGTGACATGCGTAAGGAGGGACTTGGCTGAGAGTTCATCCTTGTCCCATTGGGTGATTGTGGTGACCTCGGTGGCCGTAGGTGGTGAGGTGGCTGCAGGACGTCCAGACGTGCCGTCAAAGTGCCCCAGAAGCCTTTGGCTTGAATGGCATCCTTGAAACAGACGGAGAACATGGCCCAGTTGAGCCCAGACGAGTCGAGTTTGGGAACGGAGGAAGGCAGGGTGTCGGTCAACAAGATGTCTGCAGGAGCTTTTGAGGATGCGGGTGCATGTGCGGATGGTGAGCGAGCTAGGAGTTGGCGACCAGAGGGTGCATCGCGATTGGATTGCCAGTGGCTGGTAATGACAAGCCTGGGGCTACACAGGACATGTCTTCTTGTAGCCTTGTGGCCATATGTAGTCTTGCAAAAAGATATGTTCTTGTGTAGCTGAACTGTAGCCTCACTAATTTACAAGTCCTTTTCTTCAATACTAAGTGCTTGATCTCTTAGCTCTTTTCTCCCCCTTCCTGACCTTCAGAAAAACTTGAACTCGGACCTGCCGTTCAACGGCCCACACAACCAAGTAACCCATCGGAGGGCTGTCATTTGAAACTAAAATCCCAAACGTTTACCTGCCGACGTCATACCATCAAGAACCTCTCAGAATGGGAATTGCTCGGGGAGAGCGACCGCCGCGTGGGTGCAAAGTGACCCCCAACACGTGCAATTGGCGCGACCACGCGCGTCGCGTCTCAACCCTACCGTCCATCCGTCGAAGTTCCGTCTGATCTTCCGCTTGCAGGCAAACGCGTGGGAACAATGTCGAAAGTGTACTAAAAAGGAAGGAGCGGGGTGCGGGATTCGGAACGACAAAGTCTGTAGGTACGTGCCTTAACCGTAACCCATCGGAGGGCTGTCCATCGTTGTGCGTCAGAGTCCTCTTGTTGGATCAGGGACCACGGGAGTGTTTACGTGTGGACGTCCTTCGTGTGTGGTTTTGTAACCTACAAGTCTAGAATCTGTTTCTCACGCTTGCTCAGTGTAGAATGCATAGTCCAATTTGTATCGTATGAAGTAGAGAATAAACGTGAATCGATGAAAAATTAGAATTCCATGGGGAGCTCTAGGTGCTCCACCACACCGGGGCAGGGGACGTGGGAGCTGCAGAGGTCGACGTCAAGACGCTCAAAATCGATGCAGCGGGGGTTTTCGCGTTGGATTCGGACACCAGCGAGGAGGGCTGTACGGTCAGAACGAGCGGCTGCAGCTGCGGCTTTGCAGGGGCGGCAGCTTGGGTTTGGTCGAGTGCGCCACCGGCGGGGTGTGCAGATCGAGGAGCGGGAAGGAGGCGAAGCTGGAGCTGGAGGGTAGTTCGGGGGCGTCGACGTAGTCGTCGGATGAGAGGCCGTAGCCTGGTTAGAACTCGGACATGCCGTCCAACGGCACGCGCAACCAAGTCGCCAGTGTCGAGGACGAGTCTGATATGCTGCAGATATTAGTATTTGTCGTGCTTCATGTCGGTCTGTGCAGCTGTTGAGGCCTGCTTGACAGTGCTTCAGCTGAGTGTTGGTTGGCATTTCCAAGAAACTATAGTAATGATCACGTAGAGTCACCACATGTGATCGAGAGCACATAGCATTTGAAAATGACGAAGAGGTCTTCCACAGCATCCACTGGAATCTTGTACAGGCCCAGTAACTAAACGGCGGTGGCAAGTGATCCAGTTCATCTTTCTCGGTGCTGCACTCTCAGTATGCAAAGCCTTCCGTCCTAATCCTCGCCAATTCAACACCCAAGTCTTCCAGCATTGCCTTAACCGCCTTCTCAAATGGTTCTGGCCCACACACATACACCTCCCTCTCCACGACCTCCTCCCTGCCTTCCTCGAACACCGCCTTCGTAACGCGCCCCTTATGCCTGCGCATCACCACCCCCTCCACACCAAGATCCAGCACCTCCTTCTGCGAGAACACATCAACGATCACTTTCGCACTCCTCCCCCCATCCGCACGCAGCGCATCCGCCAGCAATGGTCCCAACACCTCTGGCTCGCGCATTGACAGCACGACCCGGATATCATACAGCCTGCTCTGGAGACCACGAAACATCGCCAGGAACGGCGTGATGCCAATTCCGCCCGCCAGCCACAACAGCTTCGTCACAGGTTCCTCCTCGACCTCGCCCTCCACGGAAGGCAGCGGAGGCACACGAAGCCCCAGCTCGTTGTTGGTGGGACCTCTTCCTTCCTCCGCGGCAGGTACAGGAACGGGAATGGAGACAGGCAGGACAAAATTGCCCATAACGCCCACGACACCAACACTCAGGCCCAACGCCCTCGTATCATGCAATAGCTCCGGCCTGACCTCCGCCAGCTTCCTCGCAATACTGAACAGTGCGCCCGTCACGGCGCCCCCAGGCTTCTCCCGCATCGTCAGCGAGAGCTCGCTGGCCATCCTGCCTCCCGCATCCGTGTGGTTCACAGTTGACGAGACGGTCCACGTGCGTACCCTGTCGTCGTTGACCGACGTCGGCTTCAGCGGCGCCATGTGCTGGTACGGCTGCGCGCCAAGGAGGGACGTGAAGTCCATGATGATCGCCTGCCCTGGTACGATAGAGAGCGGCGTGGCGGTTGTCCAGGTGAAAGTGGCGATGGTGGGGTTATGGAGGACGACGCGGGTGAGGAGAGCTGTCATGGTCCTCGAGCCGGGGAAGAGGGTAGATGAGGACGGTGATTCTTCGGCGAGGAGTCGAATGGGCGGGCTGTATGGGCTGGGCTGTGGAGTGGTGTTGGGACGCTGCCGGACGGGGAGTGCGTCGGCGACGTAGATGTATCCCGTGGTACGGATTGTGGCGAGGGCATTTTGCAGGGGCATGATGGAGCGGGCGTCTTCTGCGAAGTGGTTGGTGGCCTCGCCAGTGAGGTAGAGAATGTCCCCGGTTGTGAAAGAGATAAAAGTCAGGGACGCGAGGGGAGTCGCTTCGATGTTTCCTAGCGAAGTCATGAACCGATTTCCTGGGCGGGGATCATCAGCTAGAGGTAAAACGTAGACGGGAAGAAACGTACCTGAGTAGTCGGGTAAGACAATGGTATGCCCATCAGAGGGTAAGACGCGTATGAAACCTTCTCGTCCTCCTCGTTGGTTCATGCCAAGGTGTGAAGGATAGCGCGCAGCTTCGTCGGGCAGAGCTTGATACGTCGTCCCAAGGAATACGGTGTCGGAAGCCTTGATGAAGGCGATGACGTCCTCGGGAAGTCGCTCGTCGGGACCTAGACGCAGCTGCTTATGCTTCACTGTCGGCGAAGTGCCTGGGTATGGTACGAGGTCCCGGGAGTTGATGTATTTCGGACAGTTCCTGAGCCAGACGTTAAGCACGCCGTGAACACAATTGAGACGCGAGAACGTACCCCAACGCCTGATTGACAGTCAAATCCAGGTGTAACATGTCGCCATCTTTCTCCAGCTTCGTCACCTTCCCCGCGAACTTGTTCCTCCTGCGCGTCGGAAACTCAATCCCAATCCCCGCCACGAGCATCTCCCCGTCCCTCCGAAACAGCTTCGCATTCTCCAACAGGGGCTCCCCAGGCCAGACCTTCGCGTCTACCGATAGCACGCTATACCGCAAATTGCGCACGAATCCAGGTTTTCCGTCACTCCCAGCAAGTATCGAGCCCCAAGGCCGACCCGATTCGTCCAGCGTCGTGATAGGGATAAACGGCAGTTGGGTGGAGTGAAAGACAGCGTGCTCGCTCGGTAGATCGCCGTCGATACTCTGGTAGAGCGTCATTATAGAGTAGTCTGTGTCGTGCCCCAGCTTCTTGTGGATGAGCCGCTCGCCGGGGTGCCACCCGTTGAGAGCCATGACGACAGTTGGGAATAGACAGATGAGGATGAATCTACTGAAGATGTGGGGGATTTTGAATGTGAGCGCGCTGCACGAGCGGTGGTTCATGGACCGCACCTGTATCTTGAACAGGCTGATATCAGTCAGCTGTTTTGTTTGTGAATCAGCATCTCATCCGGTGTTCCCGTGTTCGGTGAGAAAGCAGCAGCCACCAACAAGCTGCCGGACTTTGTCGAGCCAGTGGGAGCGTCTTGACGAAATCCAGAGAGAGAGAGAGAAGCTGTAGAGAACGGGCGATGATACAGAGTAGGCAACCAGGAAGACCAGATTGCACTCATAGCGCGAACGAGGGCAGGTAGGCCGAAAGATACCGAGTTGAATGCCATCACTGACTGTGGCCAAACTTTTGTAACCGTGTGAATTGTCGTTGTGTAGTCTTGACACCATTGTAGACTCGAACGCGAAGCTTACAGAATCAAATCTACAGAGCTACGAAAGCCAGAAACGCAATCGGAGCAGATATGTCGTTGTCATTTGACCCGCTCCTCCGTCGTGAACAGCTACATCTCCTTGCGTCTGCCGGACCCATTCATCTCACTAGCAGCAAACTCATTGGACATGACTCAACTAGCAACATGGACAGTGACGTGTCCGCCACGACCAGCGCACGCGCATGGAGATGTGAGTTGGTTCGTGATGTGTCAAGCGGTCCGGATAAGACATTCTCACAGAGAGATAATAAGGCGGCGGGCGGATGGGAACTTACGCCACGGTCGAGGTGTCGTGATATCAACATATGCCCAGCACATAGTGGATATTGAACGAACCGGAAAGAGTTCGTAGACGGCAAAGGAAGACATTGAACAGCACATAGTCTGAACATGGCCGACGGGTCGACCGTCGTTGAGCAGCCAGAAGCCAGTGACAGATATCGTGAGGGTCGTCCGGTGGGAAACGATTTGCCTTGTGACTGGTGAGTGAGGACAGGGTAACGGGACCAACGACCTAAGGAGCATACAGCAATCGTGGGTCGTTCAGAAACATTACCATCGGATACATACGCTTTGCATCGCCCATCATGAGCGCGCATTGTCCGAACATCGTGATCACCTCGCAGGAATGGTGCATCCCGAGCTGGCGATGCGCAAGACAGATCAGTGAGGTTGTATACCGCCCGAGGGACCCTCGAAAGCGATTGGAGGTCTAAGCCCCGCACGTCGCGCCTCTAGAATGGAAGTGACACGGACGGAATCTCAACACGCGTGGTACAATCGGGTCGGGGAGGAATACCGTCACGCACCGGATGTCGTCGCAGTACGCGCCTTCCATCATGGTCCCGCCCTCACTCTCCGCAAGAGAGCTCCCAAGGCACGATAACCTGGTGCGAGGACACTCGCTCGATGAGGATCGTGCCGGGGCTCAAGATACCGTTGGTGGATGCGTCGACCGTCCGAAACCGGTACGAGTGCTTGATCGAGAATGTGAACGGGTTCGAGATCCAGGCGCAGGATGCGGGCGTATACAGGAAACGCGTCCGCATTTGGGTCCGATCGATCGCCTGTCAGAGACAGGACAAGCTTGAAGTTTTACGCAGTGGGTTCCACTATGCGATTCAAAAGGCTGGATGTTCTATCGGTGATAGCTCTGAGGAAAACTGCGTTGAAGAATAAGTGGGATGGTTCAGAACAACAACTCACCTTCAAGCACTCTGTCGACGTTCTGTTCTACTAAAGTTTGACCATACCACGGAAATAGATCGCCGGTCTTGTCTCCAGGTTTCCTTACAGACAGCCTGTGATGGTCGCTACCAGTGCCCGAAAGCACCAAGCGCGACAGACTATGGATGTGTATGTCTCAATGCTGAGGCGCGCCCTTCCCTGATTTCATGGTGGCGTACCGAGCGACAGGACGCCTATGAACTGGATGAAGATCAGTGAGCAAGATTACGAAGTGCGGTCGAATATCGACTTCTCTTGACGACCAACTACGATCACAAGCCCTCCAGGCCCCGGAGGTCCTTGGCCTTCAGTTCTACTTCCTAGCCTCCCTTGCGCGATGCCCGTCGCGGTCCACCCAGATCTCTCATGCCAAAATGGATCTTCAGGAACGACCGCCAGGGAAGCATCTGCCTTCCCTCACCTCTCGCTTCCGAGCCCGTCAGGTCCTGGAGAAGTCTCCCTCGATCAGCGCCGCAGGTACTGATAGCTGGACGCCAAGGATGTATTTGTGACCTCCAGTTCGCGTCCGTATTGTCCGGCGCCGACTCCCTGTACGCCCTAGAGGCATAGCGCACCTGCATCCGCAGTGCGGTCCGGTTGTTGCTACGGTATCAGCATCAGGTCATGTGTGGTGTTCTTGAAGAGGACAGATTACGTTCAACTTGCCTTTCGGGCCAGCGTTGAACGCCGACTATAGGTAGCGCTGGGTGGAAGGCACGAAAGGGGCAGTTGTCCGGCCAGATCGCTCGGGATCGCATCTGGATATCTCAGTGGGTGGTGATGGGCACCTGATCAACAGGTATGTCAAACGGTCAGACTTGTCACAGGCTCTCGCGTACTCACCCTCCTTCTGTCATGTCATACCTTAATTCATCAAGGAAGAAAATTTTCGTGTGTCCGCAATGCAACGGATGACGGCCTTGAGCTTACATAGGTTCGGAACTTCGAGACTCACGTTGGACGAGCCTGAGCGTCAATTATGACTCTCGCAGGTTTCGAGTGCTTGGAGTAGCGAACACCGCACCAGGGATCGCACTGCGCGACGCGATGCAAGGGTCAAGAGGCCATTTGGCCCCACGCGTGATTGGCCCAGCATTCTACAAGTCGGGAGCAATCCAATCACCATCGCCCAACTGCGGAAGTCCATGTGGAGTGCAATTCACCAGCCCATAGTGGTCCAGAACCCTGCTGAATGGCCACGATCCCGATACGAGACGAATGAATGTCAACCGTTCGGCGTTGGACGTTGGCGCCTGAGGGTCCTCCGGCCATCTCGAGGTCCGGAAGGTTTAAGTTACGGCGTAGAGTCAGATACAACAAGAGTCCAGTCATAACGGGCAGCCAGCACGGCATGCTGAGCAGCAAGAGGAGACGCTGGTGTCAGTAGTACTACCTAGTGGCGTGTTCCGAGTTTCTCCTCCCAGACTGGACCCCCACGTGAAGCCGAAATCAAGTCGAATTCCGATCCTGGCCTCTCCCGAGTGTATCGCTCGCAGTGTCCTCATGACCAGATCTATGAATCAGGCGCGGAGCGGGACTAGTCTTTCACCGACCACGACATGACGCCGTCGTGATCCTGTCAAGTCCGCTGACCACCCCCGAAGTCAAGTGAGGGCGTCAGAGGGGGCGCATCACTGGCAGCTGAAGGCACGGATCTAAGTGTGGAGGCAGAAGAGGCCGCGCCATCGACGTGATCTTGATCCATCGATAACCTACGGAGATGGAGACAGGGAGAATGACCAGTGTGAATTCGAAATTAGCCTCCGGCGACCAGATACCGTACCTTACGTTATGCACCCTGATGCCAATTGTACCCCGAAAAAGTCTCGAATCAAGCAGGAGACGTGTACATCCAGAGCACACAGATTAAATTTTGGTATCAGCGTAAGGTAGCAGCGGTACGAGCCAAACGACGACGACAGGTAAGTATAAGTGTGCGGCACGGGACAGTCAGTGGCATATACAGTACAGAGCGATACATTCACATTCAAACATTTTTTGTTTCGGAGAGGGTAAAGGAAGGTTAAGTATGTACGTGCGGAAAGCAAGCAGGTCAGTAAGATATTGGCACATCACCAGAGAGAATAAAACTATGTTACGTGAAGGATCGGTGGGTAATTATAACGCGGGATATATCGAATGACAATGAGCGAGCGGGATGGCGAGTCCGACTCGCTGGAGAGTATAATATGTGACAAGAAAGCAACGCGGACATGGACGAGGGAGCAGATGGTTGATATATGGTACGGTATGATATATGCGCAATACGATCGGTGTGCGGTGAGTCCGAAGGCGAAATTCCAGCCGAATGACGAAAGCGAAAGCAGGGTGGAGCGCGAAGAGGTTCCGACGTCGGAGGGAAGGCGAAGGTCGACGTCTGAGGGAGGGGGAGGGAGGTACGACAGAAAGCCCAACAAGAGAGGAAACGAAGCACCAAAAGACCCGGTATAAAGCAGAAAAGCAACGCCGACCACTGATGGGAGCGTCCACGCAGAGGCCGGCAAGGTCCACAGGAGAGGCAAATAATGCCGCCTACGCAGCATATCCGCCCTGCCCCGCACCATAGCTCTCATACCCCGCATGCGAATAGCCCTGCTGCGCCTGCGCCTGCTGCTGCAGTGCCTGGAAGCTCTGCGCCTGCTGATGTGCAAGCACCCCATGGCCGGCATGCATCGGCGACACAGGCGGCGTCGCCACCGACCCCGACACACTGCTCGCCGTCGGGGAGCCAGGACCCGCTTGGTACCGCGACGAGGACGCGGCGGAAGAGGAGGCGGAAGCGACGAACGCTGGTGGGGGAGCGAACGCCGACGCGGGGGTGGACGAGCCCGAGGTGGGTGAGGCGGCTGGGTGAGAAGGGTACATGCCGACGCCGACGGGTACGTTCACGCCCATGGCTGCGAGGTTCATGTCGAGTGGCATGGAGTACGACTGGGCCTGCTGGTGTCGCTGTTGCTGTTGCAGCTGGTGATGGGCCTGGGCTTGTGCATACGCGAACTGCTGCTGGGCTTGCAAGTGATGCGGCGGCGAGTTCGAAGACGTCGACGACACGCTGTACGCCGTCGAATGCGGGCGCGGCGGCGGCGGATAGCCGTTCGAGTGCCCACCATGCCCCTGCCCATTCTGCGCTGGCGTGACCCTCCTCGACGGCGGCGACACCCTTCCCTCCCCGTTCCCATTCCCATGAGGAACCCCACTATCTTGGCTCGTCCTGCTCCTCGCGCCGCCCGAGCCCCTCGAGCCCGCAGGCGACGGTCCTCCCCTTCCTTGAGGCGGCGACCCCGACCCGCGATCGAATATACTCAGTGCCCCCGTGTTTCCTACGATGCCCAGCCCGCTCGCCGTCCCGGGTCTCCCATCGAGAAATCCACCGCCGACTCCGACACCAAAGTCGAGCTGCTGCTGGTGCTGCTGCTGCTGGAGCTGGTCCCCGTCGTTGCAGAGCTCCAAGACGGAGAGACGGCGCGACTGGGGCCGCGATTCGGTGCCGTAGTCGTAGTCCAGCGGGCCTGGGCCGTGGTGCGTGTGGTGCTGCTGCTGCTGCTGCGGGTGATGCTGGGGATGATGTTGCGGGGGATGCTGCGAATGCGACAGGTGCGGATGCGAAGGCGGCGCGTACCCCGCCATCTCCTCATACGAATGCAGCGGACCATCCGGACCCGCAAACGCCCTCTTCCGTGGATTATGGTGCGGCGGCGTCGACCGCTGAGGGTGTGCGTCCGCCGCGGGTGGCTGGAAGTAGAACGGCGAGGAGTCCTGCCCCTGTCCTCCTGTCGGCGACGTGGAGGAGACGTCGCTCGAGCTCGTGTCGTACGCGCCAGGATACGAGCGCGCATATTGCAGCGTGCCGGGACTGGGCCCGTAGAACGACTTGGAGGGATTCAAGGAAGGGGTGGGATAGAACGAAGTGGCGGAGGAGGATGAGGTTGGGCGGCCGGAGGCGGTGGTGGGGCGAGGACGAAGGTGTGTTGAGAACAGGTGTTGTTGATTATGTGCGTGGCTATACTGCCCAGGGGGGGAGGACGCATAGGATGGTTGGTGTTGTTGCTGGGCCTGGTGCTGCTGCTGGTACTGCTGGAGGGTGGCGGTGTGCTGTCCTGAGGATGAGGTTGAGCCCGGAATGGACGCGCTGACAATGGCTGATAGTGGCGGAAGACGCTCCCCGGAGGTGCCCGGACGGGACCCTGTGCCGGAGCGAGAGGGCTCGTTGGGTAGGCCGAAGGGTAGGTTGGGTGAGAAGGGAAGAAAGGGCTGTGCGGAGCCGTGGGTTGGTGGGAGAAAGGACTGGCTGTGGTTACCAGCGGGGGTGGCGGTGGGATCGCGAAAGGATTGGGAGGGGTCACGAAAGGACTGGCTGTGTGGGTGGGGGCCGCGCGACGAAGGTCGAGGCTCGAGATCGGAGGGATGGACGTGCCAGGAGGAGGGCTGGTGGTAGAGCATCGAGTGTGAGGACTGGTCGGTGTCGTAGCCTGCACTCTCGGCGCGATGGTGGATCGGCATAGATGTGAGATCCTCCTGCTTGATCATGTCCATTCCGCCAGTGACGCCGTTGACACCGAGCGCAGGGCTGGCATCCCCGTTCGGGGACTGAGGGGATTGCGGGGGCAGGGCAGCAGCAGCAACGGTAGCTACGCTGGTGCGTCGGCCGCCACGGGGGTTGCCGACCTTGTTGGCGGCGGCCATGGTGGCGTGCAGGGAGGTGAGTTCGCGCATCATGCGCTCGTTCTGCTCCTGCTTGTCGGCGTGCACGGTCTGGGCGTGCTGGCGCAGGTTATCGAGACGCGAGAACTGCTTGCCGCAGTGACACGTGAATGGACGCTCCCCTGTGTGTTTGCTGGCGAGAAGAACGTGTCATGTGTGAGCAACGCGGCCGACGACGACGACGAGAGCGATCACATACCGGATGTGGCGCGCTAGATGCTCGCTGCGAGAGAAGACCATGCGACAGTCGCCGTAGCCTCTGCACTGGAAGGTCTTGGCTGGTGCTGGTCGATATCGCTTGTTCACGCCCGCGACGGGGCCTGGGAGGTTCTGGGGCTGGGCACTGGCGACCATGGCGGCCATGTCTTGCTGGTCGTCGTGTGGGGCGGCGTCGAGAGAGGTGCCTGGGCCAGTACTGGGATCAGGGGAGGATCGTTCAGGGGACGATTTGCGGTCCATGAACGAAAGAAAAACGGTTCTCCCTTGATATAAGGTGCCTGATCAACTCCAACCGTAAGGCACAAGCGGAGTTTAAACCCTAACCACACTGTCGGGTCCGTCCCTCATTAGGCAATATTCCAACCTTGGCGCCCGACGCTGCTCCCTCTCAGTCGCCAGTCCGCGTCGATCCCAGTCCCCCAGTCCTCGTCGAGTAGACCGTCTAACCCAGCCCTCGTACGGTGCCACGTGCGTCGGCTGGGTCCCGCGCCTCCCTAACGCCCCGCCCGCCTGCCTTCTGTCAATCAAGGCAATCAAAAAAATTTAATCACTTGTCCTAAACACATTTGGCCCCGTACATGTATGAATTCAAATCAACCCCGTTTTGTCCCCTTGGCCCGCGTTCTAGCCTCTGTGTCCATGTCTTGCCACCAACCCCGACACACCAACTTCAGTACCCCAGCAGTACAGTACTCTAACGAGTATCAACGTGAACGTTCCACGCGGGCTGTTGGCCGTTTTATCATCCATCCGTCCATCCCTTGAGTCGTTGACCAACAGCATCTATCCATCCATCCATCCATCCCTTCCTTCTCGACCTTCTCTTCCCCGCACCGACCCTATAATACACACTCCGTGCCGAGTTGGTACCTGATAGAACCCCGCGAGCGAAAACGTCAAAAGTACAAAAAATACAAAGTACAACAACCCCCTTTCTCGACTCGTGCGTTAGGAGGGAAGTGCGGAGGCACGGAAGACGACGGAGGTAGGGAAAACAGATTGCCCGCGCGTGCCATGTCCATTACCGGTGCCTTTCCCAGGGCCAGGTCCTCCATGCCGAGGCTCTTCCCCTGGGTGGCGGTGCCGCGACCTCGAGCCTGTCCGTTCCTGTTCTGCGTAGATCTCGCAGTGCGTCGTATCGTGTCAGCGTACATCACTGTATCTGCAAACCAACGCGTAGAAGTTCATTCATCGCGACGAAACCGCATCTATCCTATGCATGATTCCATGCCTCTATCTTTCCGTGCATGCACCGTGACGCGGTCTCATGTTCCTCTTCGTGCAACATTCAAACCTCTATCAATGCTGGCATGATCAGTGGATCACATAACGCCTCCGACACCGCATCAACAAGATCGATAGAAGCTTGTCTGAATCGCAAGTCCAACATTCAACTCGACACCGCTTCATTGATCCTGATCCTGAAACCGATTCCGAGGCCGAAGCTGATGCGGCCACAGGACCCGTGCAGTCTGTCGAGCGGAACTGTCGTCGCACAAATCGTCTCTTCCCCGCTGGCTGCGCAGGAACGTTCGGTAGCAATCCTTCACGCCCCGGCTTCTAACCTGCGGTGGAACGCACGGGTGCCGAGCGGCGGAAGCGTAAAGCGTCGAACGCAAAGGGAGTCACGGGACGCGAGCTTCGAGCTTCCTTGTTCTCTTTTCTGCATCTTCCTTGTCTCGTGGCTCGCGTCGTGTCTCGGCTTCGCTGGCATTCGTGGAGGATCTGCGAATGAAATCGCGGCGGCTTCGATGGATCGCCGGACGGGATGCATGGAGGGATCGGCTGTGGAATTATGCACGGCTGAAGACACGCGTGCTGGAGCATCGAACTTCGTAGGTGGAAGATCGGCACGCGGTATGCGGACGGCGCGTGAAGCAATGGAAACATTCGGAGAGGAGACGGTGTCGGTCTCCTCGCGTTCTTACTTTACCCGGTAAGTCACCGACGCACACTGCTCAGAACTTTCATTAATTGTTTGTTTTCGAGAGCCACGGTCGCATGAGATGCTACCGCGATAGCTGGGTACAAACTCCGCAAGTACTGTACATGGTAGGTCGTTCTGATTCTTTTTCTGGCGTGCGTATAATAATTACCTCGTCATTCAGTAATGATATCCACGTGTCCCTCGTACTTCTGAAGCACACCAACGAACATCCTTAGCCAACGATGGGCGGGACGATGAGAAAACTGGACGATCTTGCAAGGAGGACGAGGGTACGTAGTTCCGAGACGCAAATGTCCTCACCGCTAGACATACTAATCAAGTGTCAATCACGCCGCGCTTAAATAGCTAAGTTATACACGAGCGAATCCGGTCGCACTACCGCCTATTTCGAGTCGTCCCCCCGATGCTACCACAGTCGGCGTTCGACACCCCAGCGAAAGGCAACGGGAGCAATCTGCCCCCTTCAAGCAACCGGCTCGTGACCTGAGCTTGGTACCATGACAGCGACCGGACCGTACTGCGGCTTATGCCAAGGCGCGCTATGCCTTAGGGTGTAAACGGACGCGCGGGATACCCCGCTCCATACGGACGCGAAGTGGGGGCTTCAATTCCGCCTCTAGCGTCCAGATACTAAATATCTACAGTATGACGGTGATGGAGGGATTGCCTGACGGGTTGGGAAGCGGAAGGTGAGTGGAGGGCGGAACGCTTCCTTTGTGCTTGTTCCTGAAGATCTATCTTGTTTAGAGGAACTCGGACACCAACTGCGATGCGCAAGGAACGAGGAACGACCACGAAGAAGTGCAGAAAGGCTAAAAGCGCCCTGGGCCCTGGAACGATGCGTAGGTCTTATGATCTTGGTTCGTCGTCAAGCGGGCTCGACATTCGAATTTCGACGACAGCTCGTAATCTTGCTGACTGATCTTTTTCCAGGTGTTGTCCGTCGTCGCGTTCGCTTCCCTACAGCGACGGAGGGACTCGAGGAGAGAATGCCCCTGCACCGGGGATTTCGATGCAGTCGTGCGTATCCTCTTTCGAGTATCCTACCGCAGCTGTCATTCCACATTGGCGAACGGCATGTTAGGCTAGCTGAAAACGAAGCCGCCTTAGACTCGACTTCGGGGCATCGATTGACCACGCAACAGGCGAGCGCCACGGGACGGAACGCATCGGAGAAGGTGGGCTTCGTCCCAGTCCAAATTCTGGGCATAATCTCCACGCAGAAGCGTCCGAGTCGCCGTGATTCCGAAGCTTGACCTTATACTGTACGTGCGTGCTCGCCTCCCGTTCGTCATCGAGCGGGACCTGACAAATGTATCGACGCTCATGGCATCACATCCTATTCAGCAGCCGCGGCGGCGCTGTCCGAGGAACATACGCTTTCTGGACCTCAGTGCGACTCCCGAGTTCGCGGCACGACACTTGCGGCACAGTCTTTGCCAACACGCACTTGTTCTCTCCGTGCCAAGGAACGTTCGATATGTAGTAGGGTTCTCTGCAGCCCTTGGCTTCCGCGGATGACGGACGTTCTTCTCTCGGGAGCAGTACTTCGTGCACCTACACTGTCCCGGGGCTACCTGGGTGCTATGAATTTCTCGGGGACGACCTCGGATGGAGTCATCCGTCGACTGTAGCTTGGATGAAATGCTCATCCACATATTCAACGAAAACGTATTTGCCAGCGGGAACATCCTTCGACGCCCGCGTCCTTGTCTCGGCCACGAACTCATGAACCTTCTTCGATCCCGTACCTCGTCGAAAGCGTGAGTCTCCGATAGGGTACCCTCATGGCCGCCGTATGAAACTCTACGAATGAAGAGTTGCCCTGTCGATGCGTTTCGTATCCCGCTTGTCTGTGTGCCGGACTGCCTCCTTGACCCATTGTCACGAGTCTTAGGGTAGGCTTTCAGACTACACGCGACGTACTCTGTCATCGGTCTTGAAGAGTATCAACGTTGTCCTGAGCCGACAAGGTCACCACAAGGCCAGCCTCGCGCGGGTTAGCTTTCCTTTCTCTTTGGCGCGAGAGCACTTTGCTCTAACAACCATTTCTCAAGAGTTTGAGAAGGCCGACGTTTGGGACGACCGCAGACGACAGCGGGACCTCACAATGGTTCGTTCCTAGATACACCGCAGGCAAACCACACACCTCTTCGACCCATGGAGGTTGATATAGTGGCGTCTCGTCAGTCAGCCCTTCTGGCGAGCTTCCCTTCGTTCCCAGCCATTCAATTCTCGTGCCGTCGTTCACTCATGGACTCAATTTCTCTTCATATCTTCACTCCATCGGCAATATCAAAGTCGCGGGTCGCTCTCCGAATGAAAAAGTGAATAGATAGTCCCAAGTGGTACCTAAGTCAGAGAAACATGATCACGTCACACTGCTTTCCAGGACGTTCGCAACATATCAGACGTGTCACAATCTGCCATCCCTCATCAATCCACTGGCAGGCCTCAGATTGACAGTCGTTTGCGGAACTTGTCAAAATGCCGAAACTCGCAGCTGTCCAGGGCGGAGTGTGATGCATCGAAAAACGGGCATGATTGGCTTGCAGGCGTCTGTCAGACGGCCGAGGTGATCGAGAAGACGATACTGTACTGTGCGGTGAGTGGATCTGCGATATAGCACGGATCAGGGAGATGGGTCGAATGGCTGTGGAACGTCTTGTCCGACCAAGATTGATGGGCCGAAGTCTACGGAAGACAACCAACTGAGCTCATTATCAATTTATCAGACCCACGTACCGAGACTTCCTGACAGAATGAAATCATATCAGCGAGAGACCCTTGTCGAAGGGCATTACAGTGTATCTGCACTCAGCTAGACTGAGTGAACAGCCCATCACATCCCATGCAAAAGTGGAACCAGCCAATCAAAAATCTCACTCTGTTCAGAGCGGCCCGAGGAGAACATTAACCCATGAAGAACAACGTACATATGGAAACGTCTCTGAGGAGCCCGACAACTTGTACAGTGTCCGAGATTATTCCTGACAAAACATTGATGGACCCCTGGATGGAGGTCAATCAGCACTTCATCCCCATGGGGCGACGCGAGAACTGTCGGTACCTGAGGCGTGAGGGACCACTGGAGAGTGCTCGTCAGGTCCCGCATATTGTCCGAGGCTTTGACTGGAATGAGGTCGAGAGGTTTTCTATGAAACTAAGACCCGAGAATGGACACCGGAGACGCGTACACGCGTTGTGGAGGTGCAATCCAGAAAACGCCAACGGTCCCCGAGCCATGCTGAGGGAGACTCGAATTAGAGACAGTCCGGGGCCGGGAAGGATGAAGTCTGAATTGAACTGGACCAGCAAACGGTGAGCATGAACCGGAAGACGTGCTTACATCCATCGCAACCACTGAGATTCAGGCGCGCGGCGACCAAGGAAGCAAATCAAAATGCCCAACACCCGGTTCGAACGGGAGCCCATGTCCCATTATGAGGCGCACAGGATGCATCCGACATGCTGCAGGGGCTAGGACGCCAGACCACATGGGCAGAGACCGTGCACGGGGGGCTGGGCAAAGCGTCTCGCCCAACAGCATTATTCCGGGGGGTTTCGAGCCCGACGATGAGGAACAATAGTTAGGACGCACGAGCGGCGGCTCTACCGGACGGTCGTCAGGACGACAAGGAGAGGCGACGAGAAAAGCAGAGACGGTCCCGGGGAATGAAACTAGCACGGACAATGGCGACGACGAAAGACCTCGCGGTCTGAGCGTAGACGATGACGACGTGCGGCGGCTGCCCTGTTGTCGTCATTTGACTACATCCTCTGCGTAGCTTGCCCGTCCTGTCTGCCACCCGGGCAGATGGCTCTCTGTGCATCGCTGGCGTCCTCCGGGTATATAGTCCAGAAGGAGGACAGATGCCGCCCATCGGAACCGTGCGGACGAACGAGGCATGGCCCGAGGTGGAGGTTGTCTTGCAGTGCTATACATGTACAGCCGCCTTTGCGTTTGAAGTCCGAGGGTCGTCTCGCGAGCATGATGGCGCATCGATGAACTATGCCAGCTGCAAGATGGCGCGACATGAGAGGCGGGTTGCGAAGCACGGGGAGCGGGTGCGTCATGGAGAGTTGAGGGCGGGAACGCGGCAATCGTACGATTCTATCAAGTTGATTGTTCGCCGGGGCAGATATCATTGCTGCTGATCTGTAGGTGAGGAAGAAGGAGTAAGTAGAGGCCGTCGACAAATCATGTAGTAAGCGTTGACGCACGACGACGCAGGCGTTCAATACCAACGACACACGACGTCCTCGACGCTGCCAATGCACTTGTTGCTGATAACGCGCAAGCCAGATCATTCGTACCCAGATGCAGCTCCTCCTCCACAGGTACCCCGGGCCAGCAGAACGAAGACGGTAATCCAAGCATCGAGGAAGAGAGACCGCGACGCGCGTGACGGCGAATTAGACTCCAGAGCTGATCAGTACTTCGTCTCGAGCCACGCCAAACACGCGATTATCCAATTAGACCAACTTCCCCGAACCACGCAACGTCGTTGCCGAACGCGATGCTCGCCACCCTCCCACAAGAACTCCTCAACAAAATCATCGACCACCTGCACGCCGACACCGTTACACTCAAATCCAGCAGCCTCGTCTGCTCCTTCCTCCGCTCCCCAAGCCAACGCCACCTCTTCCACACGCTCCCTCTCTCCATCGCAGACCCCACCTCCAGCCAACGCCTCCACCTCATCCTATCAGCCAACCCCGTCCTTTCGGCCTTCATCCGACGCGTAGTCCTTATCCTGTGCAACCACGCCCACGTCGATCCGCTATGCGATCTCCTCCACGGCCTCCAAGCGGAAGTGAGAGAAGTGGAACTGGCGCTGCTCAGCAGCCAGCGAACGCAGTACAGTACATGGAACGATGTCCATTCGGCCCTCCGTGCTGGGGTTGCAGCACCAGCCCACCCGCACGAGCTTCATCCTCGGCTCGGACGTCCGTTTTCCGGCGCGGTATCTGCGCGGATTGGGTCATCCTAGACACCTGAGGCTGACGAACGAGGATTCACTCACTCTCGATAGCCCAGCACGAGGATGGCCGATATCCAGAACCTCCACGCAGCAACGGACATCTCGAGCTCGAAGCGCTCACATTGGTGCGCGCCTCCGCAGCCCGTTGCCTCCTGCTCGCCCTCCGCCTCCCTTTCCCTTCCCCTCTCACTCCCTGATCTCCAAAGCTGCACCATATCGTGGATCGACACTCCCCCCGCCGACTTTCACTCCTTCCTTGCCACCTTCTCCTCGCTCCAAGAGCTTCACATCGGGCTTGACGCCAGCGCCGGTAAGTTCTTGTTCGACTCTCCTGCCTTGTTCGCACAATACCGTTCTAAATCCCCGCGCAGCCCTCAGCGAGGCCTACACCTCCACCCTCACCACCCCCCCCCCCCCCCCCCCCCCCTCACCTCCACGTTCTCCACATCCACCTCTGGATCTTCGGCGGCCAAGTCCCGCCTCCGCCACACTGGCCGCGTCATCTCCTCTCCACGCTCCCCTCGCAGATTGCGGAGCTCGGGATCAGGCTGGACGCTACGTTAGGAAGATCGATAACGGGGGAGGAGTGGCGCGAGATGGATGAGCGGTTGGCTCGGGGCAGTGGGCTGCGAAGGGTTGTGTTTGACGTGCCATGGGACCAGAGGCGGGGAGAGGGGTGCGGAGAGCGTGGGGAAGGAGCAGTTGCCGATGGTGTGGGCCCAGGGGATGCTGGTGACGTCGTATGGAGAGCGGAGAATATCGGTGTAAAGTCAAGGGTTGACAGTCGCCGCCGATCGTTTCACGGAGGCAACACGCTGGAGGGCAATTGCATGAGACCGTCGTTCGTATTTGCGATAGGACGGCCGTGGCCAGCTGGCAGGACGTACCGTACATCTTATGTCATGCCTACTCCACGTCAGAGCCCGCAAGGATAACGGCGGTCTTTATGCGACTCCGCACCCCGGGGAGCGAGGTTCGTCATCGACAGCGCGTCGTGTAGTATTCCTTGATGATACAAGGCAATGTGTCCGATCTGGCTGTGCGCGAGGCATCAGCGTAACGACGAACACCGTCAGAGTGATATGTGGACCTATAAAAGAGATTATTGAGGGTTCTGAAACGGAGGCTGTGGATAATAGGAAAGAAAGGCCCAGTACACCCGGGGCTTGAGAGAGCTGGTGAGGACTGTCGGGAACTAGACCCACGACGGAGCGGCACAGTAAAAGTCGTATGATACTTGGACGGAGAGCAGCGGGTGGTGTTGCTTTTAATAGAGTTTGGTATGTACGTCATCCGTTTGACTTTGCCTTCAACGGAGTCGATCGTCGTACCCAGAGACCTCCTTCGTTCCTAGTCACGCATGTAACTAACTTCGGTCTTTGAGCAGTGATTAGCGCCTGCAGCTGAGCTTTGCACTCGTCTCGTCGATACGTTGGTCCGACAACATAAGCCAGATGGTCATTCACCATCTCTTTTGTCGTATCTCCCCGCCTTCGCCGTTCCACCCAGTCCCCGTCTTCCCAGATGCAAGAGCGTCATGGCGGTCCCCTTGATCACAAGCTAACGTCCCAGCTCCTTCAACCCTTCCCCATCTCGGCCATTGGCCACTCACCAAACCAACGACCGTCCCCGGACCCCCATGCCCTTTCTGCGGCTGCATGACTTGAGTTTTCTTTGATTGCCAGAAGCTCTCAGGAATCGGTATGGTAGATCTAGATTAGTAAAAACACGTAGGTCGCGACTTGTACATTGTGCGAGCATACTCGTAGTATGTTACAAGCTATGGCCGAGGCCTCCTTCGTGCAAACGGTGAGCCAAAGCCAAATCCACCCACAATGACGCGAGGAGTTGGAGGAGCCTCTACCGCGCTGGGCTCAACCGGTTTTGAAAGCTCCAGCGCTTCCGCTGATACGCCTCGAGCATCGAGATCAAGCGGACCGCTGGTCGGTTTTCTGGATCCCACGACGTCCATGACCGCGCCATTCATGTCCGTTTCTTCTGCCCTCACATTCACATTCAGCCTTCTTGCCCTCAACGCGTCCTCGCTGCTATACGTGTTGAACCCATACCCCAGCGCCCGAACCTTCACATACGGCCGCGCGACCCGGAAAGCCTTCATCGCAGCCGACGCTTCCGGCAACGGCACCCCAAGATACTCGAGCCTCGGACAAACCGCGTCATCCATCCGCTCCCCAGTATCAGCACTTCCTTCGCTCCCATGGCCGAGTCGCATATACGCAGGAGCCGAGAGGCGCCCCATGCCCTGCGCAAGCAGCTCCACGAGGTGCTCCGTGTCCATGTTCCTTGCGGTGATCCGCCGTAGCGAGCGCATGCGGCGGAAACACCACTCCCACAACTCGTTACGCGCGATGGCCGAGCAGGGGCGGGTGATCGCAACCCCGGAGAGTGCGAGCTCCAGAATGCCCCTTTCCACGCTGGGATTCGAAAGCGTCACGGAGGGGTCGTCCATGCGGATGAGCAGGAGGCGGAGCGCGGACGCAGTCTCCTCTGCTCTCCCGGGCCGCCGTCCATCGAGGGCGTTGAGGTGGAGGGCGCGCAGTTCCGGGAGAACGAGAACGTTGAGGAGAGCAGGATTGAGGTTGGTGCGAAGGGACAGCGAGGTGAGCTTCAGAAGCGTGATGAGCGGTGTTCTTCTGTGTTCTGGCGGTTGAACGGGTTCGCTCGAAAGGTTGAAACGCGTCTCGAGGTGAAAATCCCGTAGACACGGCGACGCGGATAAGGCGCCGAGGATCATCTCCATCGGGACGGGGCTTGACCGGATAGGTCGAGCGATGCAGAGCGATTGGAGGGAGGCGAAGTTGATCGTGCTAAGGTCTGGTACAGTCGGTGTGGCGAGGTTGAGTACTAAAAGGAGCGGAGCCGATAGGGGTGGAAAGAGTGGTACTGTGTCCGGTGTCGTGTAGTCGTTATCCACTCGGACGGCCAACCGTAAGGTATACCGATACAAGGACACATCTAGGGGAGCTCCAGTAGATAGGTAGATGGACGAAAGGAACAACTGGACATGTTTTTCCGTTTGCGCGTGCACGGTGAGTGACGCGATGCGTGTTCGGTACTGTGCCAACGTCGTTGACAACGTCACGTAACGACCTCCTCCCCCCGAATCGTCCATCGTGATCGACAGCAACATCGCGCAGGCGCCGGACTTGGTGAACCAGTATGCAGCCTTTTGAGCTGCGGTAGCATCATCTCTTGCCACGATTTTGAGATTTGTCCACAAATGCGGTGTCACTTCAGTTACGACGTACAACGCGCGGCATACAGAGCGGATGGCGAGAGGAGCGTCTGGGAAATCCGCAGACCAACAAGAGAATATCTCTCCGAGGAGCTCGACCGGAAGTCCAGTGATGCGATCAGTCAAATCCATGGCGCGCAAGTGCAGATTATCGGTGGGCAAAGCAGCAGACAAGAGGCGCTCGGACGGAACATTTTATACACCCTGTCCCGTGCCAAGGGCTCCATTATCAAAGCCGGGAAGCTGTAACGAGAGAAAAGAGAGAAGGTTGCATGTGGAGAACTTCAGGTCGAGCTGGATCCAGACCCAGGCCAGCCATTAAAATTTGTAGTATCTATGACATACGAGCCACGTGGCCCATGGTTTTCCAGCAATAACGAAAGCTTATGCGTGGCTTGAGCTCTATGAGACGCTCGGCACGTCCATGAGAGTGCTGAGAGCGTCGAAATCCTCTGCGCCAAGTGGGACCGCAGCGAGAGGCGAACAAACGAGAATCTGGACTAGTAGAGGCTAGACCGTGGCTTACAAAAATAGCGGTGCGGAGGCACTGCCACCACCGGCCCGCCTCACACTGCCACACGTGTTCCCTAGTACCTCAATGTGTATTGGTATTATGCAGGGCGTATACCGTCTGCAAGTCCGAGTCACTCCGAAAATTGTGAATTCTGGGTCTTTGCTACCCTTGGAACAGTGCGTTAGAAATGAAGGTAACGCTTGCCCGGAGCAACGCAAACAATGGCATTGAAAGAGGTGGGACAAGTCCGAGTCCCAACTTCCAAAGCCCAAGATCAATGTATTTAATTCTTGGTCGATGTCATTCGAGACAGTACTGCCACGCCCCTCTCAAACTCGTCAACGCCTGGATTTATCACGACGGGAACTGGAGCACGGGGCGGATCATCGATGGGGCAAGACGGTCGCCAGGTCAGCAGGCAGTGGCATCGATGTATCGAGACCACTTGAGGCGACGGTCTATACCACAAGTCATAATCCATTGGAATAAGAATACACTTCGTTCGCGAAAAAAAAATACAATATCGCCTCGCCATTCTGTCCTCCGCCCTCTATTCGCTCCATGAGGCCCGTACCCCGGCACCTCTCCAGGACGATAGCACATTCATCACACGGGTGGGCACGCACTGACACTAGCACTGGCACTGGCCCTATCCCGACGTCAGCAGCCGTCTCGACCCGCGCTCGACATCACCAGCCTCGAGGTTTTTGATCCCGATGCTCAATCCAAACGCTTGCTCGACCGAGACCGATTTTTGCTTGTTCACGACAAGGACGACGATCGACGGATACATCGCCTGCCGGACTATCAGTCTTCCGCACGCACGCGAAGCTCAGAAGCGGCACATACTGTGCTTGCAATGAGGACAGCCAAGGTTATATGCGTTGCGAGTGAAGCTGGGGATAGGCTGGTCTGCGGGACGAGCTCCAAGATCAGGTTGAGGGTCTGTGTATGGAATGGACGTAGCGGCATCAGTACCCAACGGTGTTGCAATCCTCCGGTTCAGTGCCGTACCTGAATCGCAAAGAAGACGATCCCGGATTCGACGAGCACGATCATGGCCCTTTGGACAGGCGTTAGGGTGTTGTCGATGCCCAGTTTACGGCCGAAGCGACGGTAGGACCTGGGAAATCAGACATTCGCGACCGCGACCGCTGCGAGGAGCACTGACTTGCCATACCATAGTCTGTACAGAACAAGCAGAGTCGACACCACATTCGTCGCCAATGACAGAATGAGCGACAAGAGAAGCGTGATTTGCGCAGCAGTTGTGTCGATGCCTGCGAGCACCTTGAGATTTGCGTTGATCACGACGTTTGCAAAGGATGTGGCTAAAGGCGTTCCCGCAACGTCAGTCGTACGGGAAGGTTTTGCGCAGAAATGGGTCGACTTGCCGATGGTGCCAGCGAAGAGCATACACGGGCCAGCCATGATCCATGACTGCTCCAGATAGAGAACCCAGGTCCTCCAGATGACGATCGCATCGCTAATTGCAACCTGTCGGTACCTGCTGATTGGAACTCGAGCCTCACACGAAATTCTTGATGATAAGACGCACCAGAAGTTGGGCAGAGGACGCCTCGATCAGGCCTACAGCGGCCGTGGCGTCCTTCAGCCTCAGGAAGGTCGCACGGTCCAGAGTGCCTGCGGAGTCGATCATGGTTCCCCTGATATCTATGACGAGGGGTCCGACGACAAAGCTCCATTGCAGAGTGAAAAGGAGGAAGCTCGCGAGGGTCGTCGCGAATAGGACTTGCGTGGATCTCGAGGTGAGACCGCCTTCACTGGCAGTGGCAGGGGGTGAGCGAAAGATTTCGCAGCGGCCGAAACAAGGACGGTCTCACAGGAGTGTGAATGTGCACAGGGCGAAAATACAAGCGGCGATGCCTTGCAGTTCGTGAATGAGTCAGTCATTTGTTTAGAACAAAGAGTAGATACTAGACGCACCATACAGCAGAGTGATGGCTGTGAAAACTGAAAAGTCTCCTAGAAGGGCCAGCCCAATAGCGCGGAGAAGGGCGCGTTCCCCGGGTGACATGGTGGGAATGGAAAGCGAATCTGCCACGGGGGTTTCGTCATCGAAGTGCGAAGTGCAGCTACTTGTATCCTACCCCGGCATCGTTGCGCAGTCGTCATCTGCCAGGCGTGTGAGAACAGAGAGAAGCGACGTTATCAATGCAGTGTACCAACGATCAGCGCCTGTGGGACGAGAGTTCGCGTCAAGTGGTTGCTGAAGCCCACCCATGGCAGCCTGTAGATCGCTCCGTCTATCGCCTGGTTATCTAGTTTTGGGTGCTGTGGGTATATGCTACTGGAAGCACTTGCGTAGACTTGCAGTACATCTGGTCACGCGGAGGACTTGTCGATTGGCACGTACGCACAGGACTTGATTCCTGCTGCTGAAGTGCAAGGAAGTCGGATGGCAACCAGAACGACGGTGGCCCATCCAAATGATTGATCAGGAGATCCCACAATATTGATATGATGCGGCGATTGTAGACATCCTCGAATTGTCCAATCTCTCACCCGAGGCTGATGAGCAGCATTATGAGAGGTGCGAGTGAATACTTGTAATGATCGAAGATTCGAACGAATGGCGTATCAAAAGCGGCAGAGTAGACAAATATGACGATGCCGCGCCTCTATGAAGCACCCCGAGT
The DNA here is from genome assembly GCA_026008595.1 of Lyophyllum shimeji. NCBI lineage: Eukaryota > Fungi > Basidiomycota > Agaricomycetes > Agaricales > Lyophyllaceae > Lyophyllum > Lyophyllum shimeji. The sequence goes on from BRPK01000033.1 coordinate 27,739, forward strand.
AGCGCGACGCGAAAAGAACCGCCTCGAGAGACATCGAAGTCAAGTACTTACCTACCGTACGACGCCACGGGGGGAAGACGATACAGTACAGCATTTCTCGTCATACAGTATATGCAGTCCAAAAACATCCACAAGCTCAAGACAATTCCGGTACGGGGAATCGAACCCCGAGCTGCCACGGAGCTACTGTAGACACACAGTGTACAGGGATCCATGAGAGGCGGCAATGTTAGCCATTACACCATACCGGACTGACGAACGTCCTAGAAAGATACGCCATCTTTACAGTATATGATCTGATGTCCGGGTTATTGAAACGAGGGCGAGCGGAAGAGAGGCGGGGAGGCAGGACATGCTGGTGCATGCCAGAGGGGGAAGATACATCCCGGCCAGGGTAAGAGTGAAAAGTTCTGAGCCAAGTCTTTCTTGGCCGTGTGCTGGAAGGCGTCTGTCACGATTCGTGTGAATGAATGACCGCCGGGGTCGAAGCATCGGAGGATCTCAAGAGACTGGGAGCGAAGAAGTGTGACGACTCAGTCGGGTGAGGAAATCACCGGCTCGAGGAAGGTGTTTGGTGTAGGCAGAGCATGTTAGATCCACGGGTGGAGCACGACGTGGGTGGAAATAACATATGACCTGTCGTGGCCATGGGTAGCTGCCGCAAAGGTACCGGTCGGCGTCGGTGGAGGCGGGCCACTACCAAAGCCTGGATCTTGCTTGACGGGGTCTGGAGCTGTTTCGTCTGAGGAGGGACCTGGGCTTGGAGGCGATTTGACATGTGAGTTCGATCAGTGAGTGGTCATACCTGTCAATGAAGGATCTTCGTGAGCCGCTAGCTCATTCATCGCCACCCGAGTCCTGTACGAGATCGTGGCGTGATTCGTCCGCGCCTTCTCTCTGATCACGTAGAATGTCCTGAGTACAATGCTTTTACGGGAAAACTCCACGCTCCCCATTGCCGGCGTGCGAGGGAACGAAGATTTTGAGCGGTTCCGTAGGCCGAGGGCTAATGAGGACTTGTTAGTACGTGAATGGACGAAATGGACCAGGTGTACGCACTGGAAACGCTGTTCTCCTATTTCCTAACGATGTGTAGAAATCCTCAAATCCTTAAAGCCGCGATGCCTCTCCACTTCCCGTCCCACGGCCCTTGGGTGTAAGAGGGGAGGTACCCGAGTAAAGTGAAGGATATTCGCGAGGTATTTGCCGTGGGAGCTGAGGCCCTGCAAGGAGAGACATGAATGGGTGAAACACTTGTAGATAGACGGCAAGGGTGACTCACACGTTGGAGAGTCTGATGCCAGGCACGCCTGGGCGCAACGTCCAGCGACCACTGGCTTGATAGGCAAAAAAGAACAACTCACCGCAGAATGAACGCACACTCGTCGTCCCCAACGGGGTAGAGAGGAGCGCCGCATGTTGGGCGCCTCGAATGACCAGTTGACGGCGTTGGTAACGAGGTTCACGGCCCAGATGAGGGTGTCGTGCGGATCCGGGGTGAGGAGGATGTAGTCGGAGGCGTAAAGGAGCAGGAGCGAGACGTGAAGGCCCTTGTAGACCTACGAAATCGCCGTCCTGTCGCTTTGAAGACGATGGTGAAAAGAGAAAGGCTGAAGATGATGGGGAAGAGCGCTTGGTGGTACATCGATGCCGGGACGTAGAGACCGAGAAAGGAAAGAAGAAGGGAGCGTTGGAGGCTTGCATCGTGCGTGCATTGGCAGTTAAGGCGTCAGGAAAGAGCTGACGAAAGCGGACGTCAAGATACAGAAGCGCGAGCCCTCAGGCTATCTACAGCGCTGATGAGTAAGAGTTCGCACAGGCATGAGTAAAGAGATTCACTGACCGTTCGAGTGACAAGAAGGAGCGCGAAAGCTCATTCAATAGCGATGAATGGGGCGAATCCACATTTGACCACCCAGTTCTGTAGCAATGGATGTCAGCCAGTGAAAGGTAGGTGAAAAGCGTCATGATGGGAAAAAAACATACCGAACGACCTAGATTTGCTCCAGACTTCCCTCCATTTCCACACGGCACCATCCCATTCTGGCAGAGAAGAGGCGGATGAGAAATCCGCGAAGCGTTGGCCCAATCGGTCATGACAAAAGAGGATGGGATGTAGGACGAGGTCGATGAGGGCGAATGACGACTTGACTGCTGCGAGGGCGTCGTTGCCAGAAACGAAACGAGCGGGTGCAGGCACCCAGGCCCCGGTTATTCGGGACGTTGGCTGATCCGAGCCAGGTGAGGTCAGCAGGCACGTTCAGGGCGATCGCGCAGTCACAATAGTCACATATCACGCGAGGCGCCTTGCACTGCAATCCTCAGAGCCTCGAACGGTTGCATGCATCCGCGCTTCATCATTCTCGGACGACTGAGCATCCGTCCAAGTGCAACGTATTCTCTCTCCTATTCAAGCACTCACCGTCGACTTTCCACCATGTCTGTTCCCACCTTCGATCAAATGCGAAAATGTATGGCTCCCATCTGGCAGAATGAGGACTATCAAACGGACATACTTTGGGCAGGCGTCTTCGGTTCTGTGGCCCGTAATCGTGCCCACGAAGACGATGTCGATATCCTCATCGTCCTGAAGGAGCATGAGCGCTCTGGTGAACCTATAGATCTTCGTGAAAGTGAGTTCCCTTTCCCTGTCTTGCTCTTGTTATCTCTGACGCTTTCTAGACCTTGCCGAGGCGTGTGGGCGCGAAATCTCCCTGATGTGTATCTGGCAAGGACCGGATTGGGCCTGGGGCCACGTCCGTCTTGAAGCGCTACTTTCGAGTCGTTCAGTTTACGGAAATCGTAGAGATGTCGAACATCTTCGTCGGGAGGCTATGGCCTATCTTAATGATGGCCTCAAAAGGTTGGATCTTATCGCCGAAGCTGTCAAAAAAATCAAGAATCAAGTTACCAGCGTGCAGACATACGAGGTATCCTTATCGACACTCTTCCCGCTGTCGCGCGAAAATTGACTTCGTGCAGGATTTTATTCACCCCGCCCAACAGGCTGCGTGCCAGGAGTGCGTTCAAGAGCTCAGGAAGGTCGTCAAGTTGTTGGATATTCACCCGCTTTATCATCCCATCCGCACTATGCTAATCTCATTGTCGTTTGAATATGCTGATCAAATCCGCGCTCTCCTCGATCAGGATCCACCAGACATCAACGGAGGAGCGGCACCAGTTTGGAGGACAATATGGGATCACCTCCAGCCCACCTCAGCCACTATGTGGGCCTTTGACGCTGGGTGCGCCGTGGGCGGACGAAACTACATCCGCCATATACTAGCATCGAAGAGACTGGCAGACAGATTTGAGGAAGGAGGTCAAGTTGACGATAGTATGTACCGCGAGATCATCCGATGATCCCCATCTTAGGCTTTACAAGGACGTGTCACTGTTCTCGTTAATCACATATTTCTGTTGTAGCAAATCTGAAACGCTATATCTCCCAAATATCCACTGCCCCAAGTCTTGCCACGAACAGCTTATACAGTGCTCGTTAAAGCCCCATTGGTCGCAGCCAGCTTGGACTTGATGACTCAAATGTTCTTCAACGCATTGAAGAGAGCAATTGCTTGAGGGGTTGCCTTTGCAGCTCCAGATCTTCCGGATAGTTTAGTACGGCTCATAGAGGAAGAAAATCAATAGACTTACTTCCGCTGTTTTACGTTCAGCTGGTAGTACGAGGGAGGTGTGAAGCCTGCTATGGTGTGCGCCCGCCAGTTTTATGCAATGGAAGTAAGTTCACACGCAGAATCCTCATCATGCGGTCAGTCAGGTGAACGAAAGTGTGTGTGTAAACAAAATAGAAGGTAGAACCGGTGACCGTTCCCATGATCTTTCGGTAAATATCCGCAAAGGGAACAAAGGCAGGAATGCGGCGGCAACGTCAACGACGACGATGCCCATGTTCCATGCTCTCGATGTCCACCAAGCCTAGGACTCATGGAGGTAGCCCATCTGGAGAAATTCGGCGGTCATAGATGGCGAATCTGTCAAGAAAAAGGCCATGATCAGCAACATTTTGCAGCTGGACGGGGAGGACGAGGTACCTTACAGGCTGATTGTCCCAAAACGCAGGATTCCCGAACCAAGTCACCTATACTGTGAATAGGCGTCAGGTAGGAAAGGAAACACGATGAAGACGACATACCAGTTACATATTCGACCTGCCGGAATTTGAACGATCTAACCCGCATTCCCATTTTAACCCTCGCAGCTCAAGCATCCCTGCCTCCTCTTGGGCGCTGCGGTCCGAGTTTGACGGGACCATTCGCCAGCTTCTTGGTGCACCGACGCTCATTGAACTGCACCATACATCAGGCCGCGACTGTCTTCGTCAGCATGTCACTCGTACCGGTTGAAATGAGCAGGAGTGAACGATGTTGTCTCCTGTGTGCTTTGCTCTGGCAACAGCAAGAACGGAAGTATTCCACCAAAAAGTAAGAGTCTCGGACACCAGAAGTCACCCTCCTTGCAGCCCCTGCCCATCAGTCCGCTCGAATGAGCCAGATGCTTGTCACTGCGAGTGAAGCTGGGGATAGGCTGGTCTGTGGGACGAGCGCCAAGACCAGGTTGAGGGCCTATGTATGGAATGGACGGAGCGGCATCAGTACCCAACGGCGTTGCAATCCTGCAGTTCAGTGCCGTACCTGAATCGCGCAGAAGACGACGCCGGATTCGACGAGCACGATCATGATCCTTTGCACAGGCGTTGTGGTGTTGTCGATGCCCAGTTTACGGCCGAAGCGGCGGTAGGACCTGCAGGAATGAGACATTCGCGACCGCGACTGCTGCGAGGAGCACTGACTTGCCATACCATAGTCTGTACAGAACGAGCAGAGTCGACACCACATTCGTCGCCAACGAAAGAACGAGCGACAAGAGAAGCGTGATTTGCGCAGCACTGGTGTCGGTGCCGGCGCGGACCACGGTGGGATTCGCGTTGATCACGACGTTTGCGGAGGATGTGGCTAGAGGCCGTTCCCGCAACGTCAGTCGTCCGGGAAGGTTTTGCGCAGAAATGGGTCGACTTGCCGATGGTGCCAGCGAAGAGCATACACGGACCAGCCATGATCCACGACTGCTCGAGATAGAGCACCCAGGTCCTCCAGACGACGATTGCATCGCTAATCGCAATCTGTCGGTATCTCCTGGTTGAACGCGAGCCTCGCAGGAAATTCTTGATGATGAGACGCACCAGGGATTGGGCAGAGGATGCCTCGAGCAGGCCTACAGCGGCCGTCACTTCCTGCAGCCTCAGAAACGTCGCGCGGTCCAGAGTGCCTGCGGAGTCGATCATGGTTCCCCTGATATCTGTGACGAGGGGTCCGATGACGAAGCTCCACCGCAGAGTGAAAAGGAGGAAGCTCGCGAGGGTCGTCGCGAATAGGACTTGCGTGGATCTCGCGGCAAGACCGCGTTCACTGGCAGTGACAGGGGGTGAGTGATGGTTTTGAAGCGGCCCGAGAGAAGAACGTCTCACAGGAGTGTGAATGCGCACAGGGCGAAAATACAAGCGGCGAGGCCTTGACATGTGTGAATGAGTTAGTCAATTGTTCAGAAAAAAAGAGTTGACGCACCGTAGAGCAGAGTGATGGCGGTGAAAACCGAAAAGTCTCCTAGAAGGGCCAGCCCAATAGCGCGGAGAAGGGCGCGTTCCCCGGGTGACATGATGACAGCACATTGAGGCGTTACATTGTATTGTGTCCCACGTCCTAGCGGACGCATACAATGTATCGAATATTGCGGCTCAGCGGATCCGCTGGACGAGGGCTGCACAAATACCCGGCAAGGTGAATGCAGGATGGTCTGGCAAGGTCCGGCATGGTGCCGCAGGTCTACAGCCATCATTGGACGTTCAATAATGAAATGTGTACCATAGCCAATTACTAGCTGAATGGCAAGCAGTAGAAGCAGTTACGGCAGAGTGGAAATCGGCAAAATCGGCAGGCAGCCTCGGCAGTGCGTGTTGAGACGCAGCACAGGAATGGCATTGGCAAGATGTTGCCGGCATGCAGAGGAGGCATTTCTCACGGCGTGCACACTGGTGTAGTGGCAAGAAATTGGATTTTTTTTTTTTTGAGGGGACGGGGGCTGTCTATGTACTGTATTAATTGGGGGGGGGGTGGGTAAGGGACAACAGTATTCTAACAAAAAACAAGGCGGCGCGCAAAGTGGCCATTGAGGCATTCAGTGCTTCCTTTTCTTAGCCTTGCCGGACTCCACAGCATCCTCAGACCCTGCCTTTCGCTTTGCCGGTTGCGGCGACGTCGACTTTGATGAGCCACGAGCCATGCTGCAAGCCGAAGGGGGAGCGGTGCTCCTGCCGTGAGCAGACAGGGAACCGGCACTGCTGCCACCTGCTGAAGGAGGGGCAGCACTGCGGGCACGGGTATGGTGAATACCAGGCGGGATGGCTTTACCGCGCCGAGTGTACTGGACGTCAGCCTCATCAGAGTGAATGGCCAAGAGACCTGCCGAATTACCTGTCTCTGCCTCTTGACTGCCGACCGGTGTGGGAGGAATGACCTGGATGTCCAGATCCACAGGAGCAGCACCGGCGCTGGTGGCTGTCGGCAGCCGCTGCACTGATTCCGTGACTGCAGTGGGCAGGATGCTGGTGGTGCCCTCAGCTCCTTGCAACACAGGGTCGGCGGTGGCTCCACCGTTCCTTGGCTGGTCAGCCTGTGTGGGAAGGGAAGAAATATCGGTACACCCCAAAGTTGCCACCGAGCTGGAGGCGGCAAGAGTGGCGGGCCCGGCAACGGGAGGGGGGGCCGAGCGGTCTGCCGCCTGAGAGGATGGGGCAGGGGCGGCAGGTGTGTCTTCGGTGCTGGCTGCAATGTTCGGTGGGTGGGAGGGATCAGCAGGTGCGGCAGCAGCAGGAGACGCCGGGTGAGCAACCTGGGCCGGGGAAGGGGTGGAGGCGCCAACTGCGTCGGGAGAGAGGACATTGGTTGAGGTGGTGGCAGGGGTGGCGCCAGCAATGGGGAGGGAGGCAGCAGGCGTGACAGTGGTGGCATTGCCGGCAGGGGTACTCAACGCAGCCGGCACGGCGGCTGAATTGGTGGGAGGGGGGGCGGCAGCGGCAGGTGTCACGTGGTGGCACTGGCGGCAGGCATACCAATGGCAGTGGGCAGGGCGGCTGGACTGGTGGAAGGGCCGGCAGTGACGGCCAGGGGGAGGGGGGCGGCAAGGGTGGCATCGGCGGTACCGGCAGCTGGAGGACCAAGGGCAGAGGGCCTATCCGCAGCATGCTGAGCAGTAGCACCATCGCCGGTAGGGGTACTCATCGCAGTGGGCACGGCGGCTGGATTGGCGGGAGGGGCGGCAGCAACGGCAGGTGTCACATGGGTGGTACTGGCGGCAGGCGTACCAATGGCAGTGGGCAGGGCGGCTGGACTGGTGGAAGGGCCGGCAGTGACGGCCAGGGGGAGGGGGGCGGCAAGGGTGGCATTGGCGGTATCGGCAGGGGTACTCATGACCGCGGGCACGGCGGATGCAGGGGTGGAAGGCGCGGTGGCAATGGTGGTGGGAAGTGGGGCGGCAGGAGTGGCAGTGGCGGCGCCGGCAGCGGTAGTACCAAGCGCAGAGGGCACTGCGGCGGCATGCCGCGAACCATCTGCAGGAGCGGCGGGACGGGGCTTGGGGAGAGGTGCTCTGCTGGCAGTGACCACAGAGGCGGAAGGAGGGGGGCGGGAGTGGCCGGGGATGCCAGCGCGGCGGCAGATGCAGGTTTTCTCCACCTTTGTTGCAGAGCGGTGATGGCCTCGTCTACCTCCTTCAACCGATCATCGTGCACGTCGAGGTCCTCGTCTAGCCGACGCACTTCGGCAACCTGTTTGTCAATTCGTCCGTTGACGCGCTTGAACTTCTCCCGCTGGTGGTCCATGTACTCCCTTTTCCAGTCGTCCATTTCGTCCACCGCATCTTCTAGGGTCTGCATGCGGTCGTGGTGAGCGCCAATGTCGCCTTCCAGGCTGCTGATGTGCTGCTTCAAGTCCTTGATCGTGGCAAGCAGGTTTGAAATTTGTGCTTGCTGGAGGCGGACAATGTGAGCGAGATTCCCTGGCAACACGGTCAGTAGGGCTTAGTCGGCAAAGGAAAATGACGTTACCGGCATCGGCATCTAAGGCGGCCGATGGGGAGCAGCCACCGTGCTGGAGCCGGCAGGGCGCTGGGCGACCTTTGCCGACGCACGAACCGCCGGGTGTTGGTCTTCGCTGTCGGAGTCCTCCACCCTTGCTGCCGATAGCTTCTCCTGCCGTTTCTTCTTCCGAGGTGGCTGGGACCCACCCTTCTTGGCCCGCTGCTGTGTCTCATCCCGGCCCCCACCCCGAACATTCGCCACGCTGCATTTCGACTTCGACCGAGCGCAGTGCACGCAGGAAGAGCCGCTTGACGCCTTCTCGCATTGCTCTTGCCTACTGCGGCAGCCCTCACATGGTGGGACATGGAACTCGCCAGTGCCGACAGGAACTGGACGAGCCGCAGCCGGCCGCGATTTTGCTGTCTTGCTGGGTGCCCGTGCTGCCTGGTTCGCCGGACTTTCCTCAACGTCGGATACTTCAAGGTACTTGACATCTGAGACGTCCATCTGGGCCGATTTGCGCTTTTTAGAAGGAGGGGAGGAAGGTGCTGTAGCACGCGCCTTTCCCTTGCCCTTCTTCCTGCTCTGCATTACAATCTCGAAGGGCTGTTCCTGGCCCAGCGAAACGCCGGCAGCCGGCAACTTGGAGGCGGCAGCTGCGCCGGCACTGGATCCAGCGGCCGGAGAAGAAGTACCGGCAGTGCCTCCAGGTACTCCAGCCGCAGCCTTCATGTGTCGGTGGGCGATGGGAGCAGTCGCGGCAGGAGTGGTAGGATGGTGAGTGGTACTAACAGGCGCCGGAGCAGGCGCAGGCACCGGGGCAGGAGTGGGAGCAGGGACAGGCGTGTGAGGAGGTGCCGGAGACGGTGCAGGAATGGGAGCAGGGGCGGGTGCTGGGGCAGGACCAGCAGTGGGACAGGCGCAGGGGTAGGTGCCGGGCCAGGGCAGGTGTAGGGACAGGGACAGGGACAGGCGCGTGAGCAGGTGCCGGCGCTGGTCCAAGAACAGGAGCAGGGGCAGGTGCTGGAGCAGGACCAGCAGTGGGGACAGGCGCAGGGGTAGGTGCCGGGCCAGGGCAGGTGTAGGGACAGGGACAGAGACAGGCGCGTGAGCAGGTGCCGGCGCCGGTCCAAGAACAGGAGCAGGGGCAGGTGCTGGGCAGGAGTGGAAGCAGAGACAAGTGCCAGGGTAGGTGCCGGGGCCAGGGCAGGTACGGAGGCAGATGTGTGGACGGGGGGTGCAGGTGAGATGAGACTACTTGCCGAGTGGTGTAA